>BHFT01000964.1:0-94991 GCA_004320025.1 Laticauda laticaudata | reverse complement strand
ACAATTTGTACGGGCGCCCATAGGGTGTGCGGTGTGTGTGTGGGGGGGGGGAGGGGAGCCAGGGGGGGAGAATGGAAGGACTCCCCTAGAATTAGGCTGCCCGTTTATAACGGGGGAAGGAGACGCTCTTCAAGGCGAGAGGTCTTTTGACCCGATCGGGTTTGGTGGTGGCCGGAAGGCCCGTTCGGGAAGGTCGGGGCTGCCCCGTTTCTGAGACAGACCTTGCCTTCCCCCCCCGCCCCTCACCTTACCTGAGCGGGCACAGGCAGCTTGGGCTGGACCTGACGGAGAAAAGGCTTCAGTCGCGGGCTTATCAAGCGAATCCCCCAAGCCCTGTATCGACACCATAACACAGGATATATAGGGTGTGTTTTAAACGAAAAAAATAAAAAATTACCCGGTGAAATAACTCTCCTTGTGCTCGAGCGACGTTTTCGTGGCTGGAGAAACTTCCCCTCCTGTCAACAGTTTAACGTTGCTGGTGTGGTAGGAGCAGGTTGGGAAGGGTAAAAAAGGCTGTTTGGGGGTTTGTTTGTTTTTTGTTTTTTTCCCCAAAAACGGATTCTGTGCCTTTAACCTCGGCCAGACATTCAGCAATTTAGCACATGATTTTCTACAAGAACTCCTCCCCGTTCCACCTCCCCCCCCCTTTCTATGTACCAGGCTAAAAATCAAAAACTTTCTAGGGGAAATTAATTATGTGCAGGGAGGCCATTGCCAGGAAAGCGAAATGGATCTCCTGGATGTTTATGATGTTATGCATCTTTGTTATATATTTGTTATTTTCAGTTGATGGTTAAAGATGGAGAGAGGCAGAGGAGGAGGAGGAGGAAGGAGTGTGGGGGGCTCTGGCCTACACAGGAGCATTTACTCCCAGTCCCAGCAGCAGTATCATTATCCTGCCTCCTCTTCTCAGGCGGGCTGCATGGAAATCCAGGAGCTGGCTTCCAAAAGAGTGGACATCCAAAAAAAGAGATTTTATCTGGACGTGAAGCAAAGTTCCCGAGGTCGTTTTCTGAAGATAGCCGAAGTCTGGATAGGAAGAGGCAGGCAGGACAATATCAGAAAAAGCAAGCTGACTCTATCTTTATCAGTAGCTTCTGAGTTGAAAGATTGCCTGGGTGATTTCATAGAACACTATGCCCATTTGGGCTTGAAAAGCAGCCAGAGTCACCGGAATGACCATGCTAATGGCAAAGAACAAGATTCAAGAAGGCGGCAACACCATCAACTACCCTCGCCTCCAGCTTCAGTGGGATCTGAGGAACATCTTCATAGCGTCTTAAAAACTGAATATATCGAAAGAGATAACAGGAAATATTACCTAGACCTAAAGGAGAATCAACGTGGACGTTTCTTAAGGATTAGACAAACCTTGATTAGAGGACCTGGAATGATAGGATATTTTGGTCACAGTTTGGGGCAGGAACAGACTATTGTCCTCCCAGCACAGGGAATGATTGAATTCAGGGATGCTTTGGTCCAACTTATTGAAGAATATGGGGAAGGAGACATAGAAGAAAGGAGGAGTGGAGGGGATGATCCTCCTGAACTCCCAGAGGGGACTTCCTTCAGGGTGGACAACAAGAGGTTCTACTTTGATGTGGGATCTAACAGGTATGGTATTTTTTTGAAGGTAAGTGAAGTGAGGCCTCCATACCGTAATACCATAACTGTCCCATACAAAGCATGGACAAGATTTGGAGAAAACTTTATCAAGTATGAAGAGGAAATGAGGAGAATTTACAATGGCCACAAAGAGAAAAGAATGGATATCAGAGGGGACAGTGGAGAAGAACAAGAGGGTCTTGATTAGAATGTTTTTTAATGGGCCAAAAATAAAGCAGAGAAATGCCAGGAGGTACTGATATGTAATGGTTGGAAGAAGTTGCCTTTCTTTTTGTAAGTTCTTCCCTGTTATTAGATAATTCCAATATATGGGTCTGGTTTTCATGTTAAATTACACCCAGCAACTTCTCTGGTTTCTTATAGGAACAATTAATTACCCTGTGATTCTGATTCTTAACCTCACAAGTTTATCAAATCTGTATAATACTACTAACTCTGTTGTAATTTTTAAGGAACATGTATAAGGTTTGTGTTGCAGTGTAACATGATGCAAATATGCCAGATGGAATTGATGTGTTGTAATAACCAAGAGCATTTATGACCAAAACTGACCTTTAAATTTTAAATGATTGTATTGGGAAAGGTATATTTAACTAAGTAAATCTGCTCGTTACATTATGATAAAATATTTTTAAGGGAGGAAGAATTGGCCAGTGATTAATCAGTGATTAGGTTTGGGTACCTGATCATAGGATAACCCAGTAATTTAAGTGATGCCCTCTAAATGATATATCTATGTTTAATGCTGATCATGTCATCCGTTCTATATGGATTGTTGACATCTTGTGAGGAGAGCTTATTTAAATAGTACAAATCTCAAAACTATTTTTATATTTGTGGGGTTAAGTGGTTCTAGGAAATTGCTGTGATGTGGGAATTTGGTAGGTGAACAATCATTGGAATTAAAATTCTAAACAGGAAGGTTAAATGTCTAAAGTGTGGAAAAACATTAGAATAATTTCTGATTTATCTTCAAAAAATACTTTGAGAGATTTTGGTGCATCAGTTAGTTGGTATCCTGCAGATCAGATTTCACATTGGTGCAATTAAAGTATTCAGTAATAGCTATTGATCTTATTTTGAAATTTTAGTTCTTAAATATTTATTCCAAATTATAATCTGTTTTTTTTTATTTTGCTAAACATTAACCCATGTTAAAAAATATCAAGAAAATGACTGGAGATGATTTATCATGAAATAGAAATGAAATATATATTTTGTTTGTTTGGCATCACTTAAGACTTCAATTATCTATATTTAAATGGGAATATAATGAACTGTATACAGTGAAACTAAATACAGTATTGCATCAACATGGCAAGGACTGTGCTGTAAATCACATTTTAAATTGGAGTTCAGAGTGCCCAAGCTTTTGCTTTTGACCTTGATACTGTGTAAGCTATTTCTATGTTGAAACCTAGTACTTTTTTCTTTAAAAGAACTAGATTGGTTGGTTCAGGCTCAATATTCATTTCTTTTTCATATCCAGGTGCTCTACTAGCCAAGGAGCATGATTTTCTAGTTTCAGTTGTATTTTTCTTGGTATTTCCATTTCAGCACCATTTTAAAACTATGCTGTGACCTCCTTTCTCAAGGACTGTTAGTAAAACAGTCCTTGAGAAAGTTAGTAAAATGTGAGATCATATCCTTGCATTTTATTTATTGTGAAAAGTTCCCCAAATGCTTTTATGTAGAAAGAAAAGAAAAAAGATTGCACCAAAATCATCAAAGGAACTTTAGAAATGTGTGCCGTAGTTGTGACAAAGGAAAAGAAAATTAATGTCACTGTTTTAGGTGATTTACCCAGTATTTGGAAATTTGACGTAATGAGTATTTGGCTGTTTCAGAAATAACTAATAATGTTTAATTTCAAACTCAAATCTAGTTTTAATTTTTTAATTATTTATAGTCTGTGGGCCAGAGCAAGTCATGAAAGATACTAAGTAAATACTGGTATGAAAGTATATGATCTAAGGTGGAAAATTAGAGGTCTAATGTGCTGTTGTTGATTTGATAGCAGACTTGTAGTAAATTGTCTAAATTGCCATTCTGCTGATTTGCTGATGCACATCCCAATGCCTGTAGTAATAGTAATGTCCACTTATACAACATGGAATTCGTGAATGTATGAATTCCTGATGCTCACATTTTCCCATCTCTTGCCTTTCTATTTTTCCTATTTCATCATATATAACAGGTTTTGTTTAAAAAAATCATTAATTGATACATTTTTATGGAAACTTTACCTTATCAAATTTAATAGAAACACACATATTAATGTTCCATTTTTGGTGTTTCAAGAACACATTTCTTCTGCAGCTTTTGTTTAGCAAATAGATAAAATGTTATTTACCACTACAGTAAAAGTGTATATTAGTTAATATACTGGCCTATACAAGTTTGCACTACTTTATCTTATTTTTGTATTGAGCCAGATAGTTAGCGGTCCCTGTTTATATTGCTGTCTTCCCCCGCCCCAAATTTGTGTATTCCTGTGCCACTAAATAAGATTCTGTTTCCTCTGTATATAGGCACACATTGCCATGTTCTTCAAATCAATGAATGACTTAAACACAGGTGTGAGCATCTGAGAGGGATTACACATGAGCCTTAATATATATATATATATATATATATACATTGTATATATACAATATATGTATATATATTCATCTTATTATTGGACATAACTGGATGTGTTTATATCTTTAAACCCAAGGAACATATGATCCAATTTATACTGGTAATAGTTGAAATGGTCATTTGGGAAAAAGTTTCTCTTTACATCTGACAGTACATGCACTTCTTTGGAAAGTGGCAATAACATGTTAAAAGCTTGCAGAAGGATCTGTTACGATGTAAAGAAATATTCTTTGCATCCCAAAAATGCCATATCCCTTAAACTTGAGAGAGAAAAAAATACTCTAGCTTATTTGCACTAAAAAAGCGTGGCCAAAAACAATTCTAGGAGGGCAGGGTGGACATAATCAATTTGTACCTCTTGAATTATTTTATGTTAAAGCCCTGACCTCTCTTTTAAAACTGTATGGTCCAGACAGAAAGTCTGTCAGTTTTGTGATTTCATAATGATGCACTTTATATTTTAAAAATAATAGAAGCACATTTCTGATACTGGTCTGGTACAGTGTGTTTCAGTATAGTATAAAATGGTCTTCTGCATGCATGTCTGTCAGTGATTTGTTACAAGGACTAGATCAAATTCCATGGACATGATCAAGAAGAATAGGCACTACACCGCAACAAATTATGAGATATCAAGGGCATGTATTTTTTTAGAATTGTTGAGTCCTGCTCTCTCCTGATTTACATAATCAACATTCCTGAAACACAAATACTTCAATGTATTTTTAAAGATTCCTGCAACCTTTGTAGTTATTGGTTAAATAACTCTGTCTTATCTTTTAAACTGTTGCTGCATAATTCCTCTCTTTCTAAAAGAATTATTTTGTGGATCTAGATTTTTGTGGCAGCTAGATAAGTTCGTAGGAGGCAATGTGTAACTTAACTTAAAACAAGATAACCTAAAGGCTATTATGACTGACTACCAGTATTATTATAAGAAAATATCCATAGCATAAATTCAACTATCAGAAAGTGAAAATTTTGCAGAAGGATTATTTAGATTATTTATGAACTATTTAAGTTCATTAGGTTATGAACCATTTAGGTTCATAAATATGGGAAGTAAATATATCAGTGCTTCATAAGTACTATTTCACCTTTATAGTGTACACAATCGTTGCTCGTGTTAACAGCTTTTTCTTCATGTTTTCTTTTAAAATACCATTTAATTATTTTCTTTTATGCACTAATAGTTTCACCTTCAGCATCAAGTAAACAGGAAATGCTATTAATTCCTTTTCTTTGTAAACAAGGAAGAAACTATTACATCTTAAGTTAACAGAAGACAACCTATGTCCCTTGACTTCCTTTTTTGCCATTTTGAAGTTTGCTTTAACAAAGATTGTTCAAGACTGGAAACATAATTTCTTAACTTTTTCCATAAAGACATTTGTGAAAACTGCAATCTAATCCCTATGTTATTTCACTTATAAAAGCAATTATTAAATATGTTCAGTATATGCCTTCTAGATATGTAGGTTTGCAATTCATACCTTAATTATTCTTAGGACAGTTCTCTTATATAATTTTAATCTCAATTTATCTGCAAACCATGTCCATTAATTTTTTTAAAACTTTTTTTGGGGGCTGAGAAAGGCTCAGTAAAAACACCAGCTTGAACCATCTTTGTCCAGATACTTGCTTAGTTCCAAAAATGGGAAGGAAACTATATACAAGATACAAAGCATGCTTATAGTTGTTTTAGTCATAACATCCTTTTTTCCAATCATTAAAATCACTGCTACCTGGTCCTCCATATACCTTATTCATGCATGTTTTTCTAGATGTATCAGTACCCAGCATTAATAGCCAATTTGATCTGTATGTGTTATTATACCTGCCTGCATCTAGCAAAGGAAAGTGTGAACTTGGTCAGAAGCCTTAATACATTTGTTTGTACATTGTTGACTGTTTTATAAATGTGTTGTTTTGTTTAATAGCAGTTGTTTCAAACATGCCCTTTTGAAACTAAAGGATATGAACTTTGTGGAAACTTCTTGGGTACCCAAGAAGTTTCCACAAAGTTCATATCCTTTAGTTTCAAAAGGGCATGTTTGAAACAGCTGCTATTAAACAAAACTATGAGATTCAGTTCACTGAGCTATGTGGTCTGTTGTTTGAAACTTTAATGTATTTTTAAAATATGATTGGATTTTGGTACAAACATGGAGTCCATAGTCTCAGTGGAACTGAAAAATAAGATAGCAGGAAGAAATAAAGGTGGTATTAAAGTAGAAAGGGTAGTATGAAGATTGAATATTTGACATTATACAAAGCATTTGAAGGCAGGCTTCACCAAGTGCACTGACAAAGTATCTCCACAAAGTATTGAAGCAGCTCTTACTGTTTAAAAGACAAAGCAAAATGGCTGTGTCTACACATGGGGAAGTCTTTGAAACAGTCCGGCTGAATTTTCAGCTGCCTTCAGTTTCTAAAGCATCACTTTATTTTGCCTATAATAATGGATAAAACAATCTCTTTCATATTTTAATTTCAGAGTTAAATTATACTGGTTACATGAAATAAATATAATCCCCCAAACAGAGAATAAAATACCCCTCTTTAAATATCCATTTGGTATGAGAATTATACATGATTATGACAGTATGTCCTTGGTAGTAAAATTGTATTTCACACACACACAAAAAAACTAGCATAGTTCAGGGCTATTGATTATAACTTCATTATAAACATCAAT
The DNA here is from genome assembly GCA_004320025.1 of Laticauda laticaudata. Lineage (NCBI taxonomy): Eukaryota > Metazoa > Chordata > Lepidosauria > Squamata > Elapidae > Laticauda > Laticauda laticaudata. The sequence continues at coordinate 88,021 of BHFT01000964.1, read as the reverse complement.
TTGGATAAATGAATGTAATTCTGTATTGTCCCATCATACTTTTATGACTGGTTATGTACATTGCATGTAACATTTAAATGTTTTTCATATTTTCTGCTAATAAGTAGAATTACATTAGCAACATCATTGAAACTTAAATACTTCATATTTTTAAAGATTCCTGCAGCCTGTATAGATTTTGGTTAAATATCTCTGTCATGTGTTTTGCAATATTGCTGTAGAATCCCCCTACTAAAAATATTACTTTAGGGATCTAGATGTAGGTGGCAACTAGGCAAGTTGATAGGAAGCAATGTGTATCACTATATTGTAAATAATGCACCCTTCCCCGCCCCAAAGCATAATTTAAAAAGCTATTGTAATAGTTTTATGAAATTAAATATTTTTCCATCTCATAATTTTCACCATCATCTCTATTTTATATATGCATTCAAATTATTATAAAATGAAATACGCTATTTATATCAGACTGGAAATCATTTGTCCATTGGGGGGGCTGTATGCCAAATTTCTATTTCCAGAACTGAAAAGTTGCCCATCGAGCAACTTTGTTAGTTCATTATTCTTTTTAGCTAAAATGCTCTTAGCTAGAAGATAAGCTTGATTCAAATATAATCATGGGCAGGATTTCCTCCTTCCAATAATTCATAATGTGGTTTGCTGGATTTTGATTTAGTATGATTATGTAGTGAGTCATTATGGTTTATAAATTATGATATAGCTTAGCATTATTTGATGCTGTGCATTATGGCATATTCAATAAGTTATGATGAAAATAAATCATGGCTTAGTGTGGTTGTAGACCTAGTCAATATTCCCTGTCTTTCAAATCATGATTTAGACTACAATAGGCAGCCTGATACACTCAAATACCTTGGCTCACAATTCCCATTATAGATTTTGTCCTTAATGACTGGGGAAAAGCCATCTTGGATTAAGTTTAAAAATGCAGTAGAATTTTACCTTTGATTAATTTGCTTAATATTTAGTTAGTAAAAAGGGTTCCCGTAAAAAGGGTTAGTAAAAAGCCTTTATGTATACTATTATCTTATCATAATGCAGCTTGATTATTCAAAAGTCTTACCTCTGGCAAAAACTATGAGCTTGATTTGAAGATACAAGATTGTATCTTACTGGTTGGGGTATAAACTTAAATGTAATTTTCTAAAACCAAACCAAGTACCGAAAGAAGTGAGGAAGAAATACGTGGAATATTGATGAGTCAATCTTGTAAATCATTGCTTAAAGCAAAGTGAGATACCTAGTGCCTTTCAAATGCTGCTGAATACAACTCCTGACAGTTCCAGTCATTTTGGTCAAGAGAAAAGAATGTTGAGAGTTGTTTGGTAATATACGAGGACCATAACTTTATAGGAATTTTAGAGCTTGAGAAATACTATAGCTTTTGATACAGATGTCTGAATCTTAAGCTTTAACCAAAAACTAATTTAAAATTAGTTTAATAATAAAACACATAATCCTTTAAAACTTCTAGCTGGGATTTTTACAAAAAGATGAACTCTAGATATTAACACCTTCAGTAGTAATATATGCCCTTTAAAAATAGTTTCATGCATAGGTAGTCCTCATTTAGTGATTGCCTTGTTCACTTTGTTTAGTGCCCATTTACAGTTAAGACTATGATTAAAAAAATAACTTAATGACCAATCCCCACATTATTACCTTTTCAAATCTGTAAAGCAAAGGAAAGCTGAATTAAACACAGTTGCACTTTCATTTGGGAATTACTTTGCTTAATGACTGAGTTCCCAGTTCTAATTGTGGTCACTAAACAAGGGATATCTGTATTAAATATTCACATTTTTTAAAATATTGAAAAAGTATTCATATTTCCATATGAAAAACAACTCCAGATAATAGGCTGAGTTAATTTAAAAACAAAAGATGGGACTTCATATTAAGTTCCAGCTACCCAATCATTTAATTTTTTCTTTGAAACTAAATATTTAGCCTCTCATTTCAATTTCCTTTATTTCAGAAAAATTTTTTTATTTTAATGTATCAGTACCAAGATAAGGAAAACCTGCTTCAGATCCAAAGCACAAGACCTTGGATTACAGTAGTTTTAGTGAGGGTTTTTTTTTTTCCATTGGTAAAATCTGGCCCTGACTTGCTGAACTGTGCTGATGATAATGCAGAGGCTGATCCAGGATATTTTATGCTGAGCGGCAGAGGAGGGCCTTAGCAAGAAGGACCTTTTAGTCAATTCACTGAAGATTTGGGGAGAGAAAAAAGCAGGCTATAATCAAAATCAGAGGGAAGGGGAAAACTCTATGAGGGAAAAGAATATGGAACAATTGGGTGTGAAGAAGATATCTTGGAAGACCTAGAACTGACAGAGTGAAAGAAGATAGAATGAGGGGTTCCCCCCTGAAGGATCAGGAGAGTATGTGGCCCCCCCCCAAAAAAAAACGGAAGTAGAGAAGAAGCAATGACTTTATAAAAAGAAAAGTGGAGGCTTCCTGAAAGAAAATGAAACTAATTGGCCACGGTTATTATATTAGTTCCCTTAAACTAGATATCTTAGATTCGTTATAAAGAAAAAATAAGCTATATTTACTCACTCTATGATATGAATTACTAAAGTATCATAAGCATAGCCTAGGATATACTAACCAAAACAAAACATGAACATAGTACTGCTTCCAACAGGGAGGCCCTCTCTATCCATGGCTAATACTCTTAACCAAGAGTAACTGCTACCCACAATTAATGTAGAAAGTGATTATTGGTGAATTATTGCTACTTGAGGAATCTTGCAGCGAGAATAGACAATTTACAGAAAGATTTACTAGGTTGTATGTTTCCCCCTCATTTTGCATGTAAACTAATTGCCTCTGGGTAAACAGTACATGTTAAGTAGTATAGTATAGTTAAATAGTATAGTAGTTATAGCTAAGTAGTGTTACATTTTCCTCATTAGATTCCTTTAATGTGTATTGCAAGGTGCAAAGTGGAACACAGTACCAGGAAAAGAGGCAGTTTATTTTTCAGTCCATACTTATTGCCAAAGTATAGTATTTTTTAATTTTCAAAAGCGGGTATAAGATTTTACAAATGTAAGGTAGATTCAGTTTTCCCTATTTAATATCTAAATAGGTCTGATACAGCAATTGGGAAAAATGCAGGAAATATCTATTAAGAAAAAGCTGCAAAAATGCGGAAATGTTAGTGAAAGAGAGAAAACTCATTCTCTTGCTTGGTAGTCAGTACTGTGCACACATTTTTATTACATTAGAAAGATACTGTGCTTGTCAATAGATAATCAAAATAATTGCAAAGATTGCAAGGTATCTTCTGCATGTTTTAAGATAGTGCTGTGCTGGTAATTGAGGACATGGAAGAGACTTGGCTGTTCTTGCATCAGAGTTTGCTCTACTATTGATTGATAATCTCAAAGCGGGTATGTCAGTATCAGAATAGTTTAGATACATAGATCAGATATCATTAGATAAACATAATAAGGCAGGATAAATTCAGAATATTCTTAAAGGGAGTTGATAAACCTGCCAGTTTAAATAAAGCTAAATGTAATAATAAGCATGAATCAAATCCTGCCTTTATGAGAAAGAAATGAATGAGAAGAGTGTGTGTTAACCCTGCAGCATTGCCATTTAATCCCAAGATGTCAGCATAGGGTATTGTGGGAAACAAAAGAAACTAGGAATATACTTGGATTTAAGGCAATGGCTTTCCAAGGAGAGAGTGTTCTTTTACACAATGTGCAATGCATTTAGCTTTCCCACTTTCCAAACTATTGGCTGTCCTGGTTCTAGATGTGTATCAGGCTGATAAAGGACAATTCTATAGCAACTATCGAAAGACTTGGAAATAGGTAGCTGCATTGCTAGAAGACTTTTTCAGATTGCTTGGGGGGGAGGTGCAGCAAAATATTCTTCTTATATACCTTTTGTAAGCATAACTATTACCTTTCTGGAAGTTTCTTCAAAATATAGAAAGAATCATATTTACAATGCAGTTGTTTATTTCTGCATGTTTGCCCTGCACAGTCTTTTTCTAAGAGTTACCAAGCCTGCAAAAGGGATTGTTACCATTCAGTACTTACTTACACTGAACAAATCTTTGTAACAGTAAACTTTGTTGAGATTAAATAGAGTTCGCTTGTTGCTCTTCTAAGTAGATTTAACAAATTCATTCACAGATACTCTGCAGAAACAATTGTCCAGTAGCAAATTATTCGATTTCGGGTAACAGATGGGAAATTTCCATTTCTGAAAGTTCTTACCCACAGCAATTCTTCATGAAAATCTTTGTTTATATTGCAGGATAAAATAGCCACCAAACCTCTACCAAGATTAGGACTCTTTTGTTAGAGATGTACTGTAATTGAACAATCTTCCCTCCAGTCCTTCATTAACTATCTTTCTAGGAAACTGAATATTCTGGCAGATAAAAAGATTTACAATCATTGCTATTACTTGCAGCATTGCAAACATTTTCCCCATCAGAAATCATAGATTTCAGTTTTCTGTGCAGAAATATATATTTTACAAGAAAAAAATATATTCCATCAACTAAGTATTGGAAGATGGCAACTTACTCACCAAAAGGAAATAAACATCATGAGCTGTAACATCTGACTCCAGTAGAGGATGCTATATTTCATATAATTCCTCAGTTTAACCCCTTCAAAGGTCTTATTCTATAAAAGACAATTGCAAAAAAAAAAAATGGGGGGGATAGTTGGGCACTGNAAAAAAAAAAAATGGGGGGGATAGTTGGGCACTGTAATGTGCACTGTAATTTTAAAGTAGAGCACTTGAGCAATGATTATAAAGGGTAGTACTATTCTACAAAGGTCATTCAAATATCAAAGCTACAGTGCTGCAATATGACCTCATTTTTTTCAATTTTTAGAAGAATTTTAGAAAAAAACCATTATACTTGGCTGATACGCTGTTTGTTCCCAAAGGGAATAATAAAAATGCCAACACAAATTAATACTCAGAAATGCCAAATACATCTAAAAAGATAACAAAAAAATTAAAATGCCTTGCCCCTATGCACTTCAGCTATAGCACAGCCTCCTCCCATGAAAGACTAGTGGCTGAATGTGTAAATAGAAATTGTTATTTCAGTAGACAAAACTAGTAAGAATGTGAAAGTTTCATAGTGTTACATTTTCAACAACCATTCATATATTAAAGATTTATTTATTCTCAAATAAGACTGGCGCATCATGCCATTTTGTAAAGCAAACCTGATTTGTTAAATATTTCCTTTTGTAGGTTTGATGTTAGAAAAAACGTGATTAAATTAATCCTTAAATAGAAATTTTAGAAGAAACGTATTGATTTCTGTAATTTTGACATGCAGAGCCAAGCTGTTGCAATTCAAAAAACATGCGTAAATTATTTTTTAAGGATGTAATTTTACTAGTCTTCATAGACTCACCCTACTTGCAGTTGGTTATTACAGTGCTCAGTATAGGGAGTGGTCATTTTGGCTGGAGACCTATACACAAGAAATTCTTAAATATTAATTGCTCTACATTTATCTGCTAAAACCTGGACAAGTAACTGGTACTCTATCCTGTCGAAACAATAGACAGGACTGTTACAATCAATCTGTTTGCCCATAGAGCAGCTAGAGGTTTTTGTATTGTACTTGGCATTTCTAATAACAAGCCTTCTGTTTCTTTTACATTATGAAATAATATCCTGATTTAACCCTTCTGAAAGAAATAAAAATATTGGTATGAAATGTGTAGAAGCAAAGAGACACACTAAGATCTTCATAGAATTTCTTGTGCTTGCTGGATCAATTTCTGATATGTTTATGAAGTGGAAAGAAAATACTTGCTTACAAGAAAGTGTTGTTTCCATATTCTTTTACATGAATGAAAATGCATTAAATTAAATAACAGTGCGCTCATGCAAGTAGTTTCCACTTAATAACCACAAGAGGGACCAGATAATTTGTTGTTAAACAGTGCAGTCCTTAAGCTGTTACATGACTGTGACTTGCAACATCTCTCCCAGCTTCCCATTGATGTTGGATGTCAGAAACCAGCTGGGAGATCACAAATGGCAATCACATGTCCGTGTGATGCTGCAACTCTTGTAAATGCCAGTATCTGAATCACAATCGTGTGCCTGCAAGGATACTGCAACGATTGCAAATGCAAGGACCAATCGTAACTTTGAATGATCGCTAAACAAATGGTCCTAAGTCGAGAAGTACCTGTAATGTGATACATTCACTATTAATTATTCAAGACATCAGAAAGAACCTTAATTTATAAGCTAGTAAGTGTTTTGTAAGGATAGACATGAGACCATTCTTTAAATAGCATAGCCTTAAAATTGCTTTTCTGCAAACACCATGATGAAGTCAGTTCATTAGTCTGTTGCTAATGTTTGGCAGCCTGCAAGGACTTTTCAGCTACAAGTCTGTCTTCAAAATAGCACAGATATCAGAAAGGTAATAAACTGTCATACTTTTGTTTTCTGTCTTCTGTGATGGTTTATGGATCTGTATGATATTGTAATGTAAGTGTATACATAATTGCAGCCTGAGCAGTGACATTACATATTTATTTAAACATAGCAAATTGTAATGTGGAGCACTTCTGCCATGGCATGTGCAGCATTTGTGCTCTTGGATTTTTTTTTTTCTCTTTAAGTCCCATAACAGTTTAAGTTTGGGATACTAATCTAAATTGTGATTGAAAGCTAGCACTTTAAGTACTTGTAGTCACTTTTCTTCTTACTATATGGAGCACCGCACTTTTATAAATACTATTAGCACTGAGTTTTCAACATATAGTTCCCTGACCCCCATTATTGTGTCGTCCTTACAGGGTGTTTGTTTAAAATAAATGGTGGCTGTATGAAGATACCTTTTCATGAATGTAGCCACTGCCTGGTGCCTAACTTGTATTTAGTCATATGCTAAAGAATTACAAAAGTTGATGAAAAGATGGCAGGGTAAGGATAGATCTGAACCATTTTTAACTTTAAAAAATATTAAATTGTTGACATCTAGACAGGTTTTTAAGACAAATATGTGCATGTATAATCCACATATCCACAGGCTTTGAAAAACACCAAAGACATTGGACATTTAAAATGAGCAAGAACAGCACAAGAAGTTATTTTTAGGTTTGTGTTAAATTCACAACAGAGGATGAAGTAATTAATGTGATTTAAGCTATAGAATTTTGGGCATATCATGTGTTGATATGCTTTTTTTACCATGAGGGATGACATGTGTCAATATAGTTAGATAAGAAAGTTAAAATTGTCATTCAGCTTACGTATGCTGCTGCAATACAATTGCATTCATATAAAGCTTGCTTCAACCAGATCAATATAATATACTATTCACATATGTAAATGAGTTTAACTTATTGTAGTCCTAACCATATTAAAGTGGGAAAGAGCCAAGATGCTTTTAGAAGAAGAGGTATAACATTCACTTATATATACTCCTCCAGTTGCAGAATGCTATGTTATATGAAAAGTTTACAGGGCTGGGAAGAGGTTTCTGGAAAATTTTCACATTAACTATTTGTTGACTACAAATCATAAAATTAATTTTATTAATTTAATTTTATTAAATTAATTTGATAGATGTTTTATCTGATGTTGAGTTTTGCCATCAGACATCAGTGTACTAGCTCTACCTTATTAGAAGTTCTTAAATATGGTGTTCAATGTTCACTTCATGTTGCTAAATTCCACAGGAAAAATATCAAGGTCAGAGCAATTTTCAAATAATAAAATAATTTATAGACATACCATAAATTTTACCTCTGAATACATACGCTTCTAGATATCAGTCTATAAATGCTAATGAGATTATTTGTAAGAATTTAAAAATATTTTTAGTCTTTACTAAGGACTAAATACTCCTGAATCCTCATCTAGCTAATTACTATGCATATACTGAAGCTGGCTTCTGTGTGTGCATCCTTTATTGAATTAAGAAATGTACATATAAACAGCAGCATTGCAACATCCAGCTTTTTAGCCTGACAAAGTTCCCTTCCCTGTGTCAAATAATATGAGCGTAGTAGACTCACTTAAATAATTGATGTTCCTGCACTGATTGTTCAGGGATAAGGAAATGTTCATTGGAGGCTTACTGTTATATACTAGAGCTTATGTTTTGCATTCTTTCTGAATGAGCCCATTTTATTAACTGAAATAATTTCTATTGAGCAACTTTGTGAATCAAAATGTTTCTTTTCGATTTGAATATATTCACTATTCCAGTTGGATAGAATAGCTGCAGCAGTGACATCTTTCTGAACAATTCTCAATTCTGTATATTTTTTCCAACTTCTAAGCATTCTATTAATAAGGGTATCAGTGTCTATCAACATAGAATTAAGCTAAATATCTTTAATCATAATAGCATATTTAGTCCCTTTGCAAATTTGTGGTGACAAATGTATGAGTGTGGGTGTGGATGTGGATGTGGATGTATGCACATACATGAAGAGCTGCTTCTTGAGTGAAACAGTAAAAACATAAAATCTATTAGAAAACTAACAATTCCCCTTGCCCATAAATGTACAATAAGAACATGAAAATATGTTTTACAAAGATGACACATTAAAGATAAAGATCAGGATTCAAAGGGCCAATCATGGTAGCAGTCATACTACTGTCTGCCCTATAGTATCATCTTACTAAAGCTCCTATAAAGAGCTGCTCCTGGGATTGGAAGATTCCATAGTACTGCATCTAGAAAGACGCATGTATGAGTTTTTGGACCCAATCAAAAATAACTTGATCCAGGACAAATTTGCCAACTTATTTTTTGTAATTTCTATAGTTACGTTAAATTATCTTCAGATTGTATTTTATTTTAGAGTGTTAGTAGAAGATAAACTAAACATTTTGGAAGTCTTATTCAACTAGATATTACGTCCTTTTTTAAAAAAAAAAAGTTAAAGTTTTCTTGTAAAAGTATTTCTAAAAAGCAATGTGCTGCTTTTCCTTTATACATTAAAAAAATTGTTAGCGGCACACAGGCAGTGTTTAACAATAGTCAGTGACGTGGTTTTTTGGTTTTTTTTTAACAGCATGTGGAGTCCTTTTAATCATAATTTTAGTATTCTTCCATAAATGTGTAAAGGTATTTTCACAATTGCATCTATAATCAGAGTACAGCATTACAATCATCAAGTTAATGAAAATCAGTCATAACAGGTAGCAGTTTATCCTCTGTGTGTATTCTTCCCGAATGGTACTATTTTTCAGTAGATATTCTTAACCAAAAGGTGTGTTAAAAGTCATGGCATGAAATTGTAAATGTAATTGAGTACATGTAATTCTAATTAAAGGAATTTTCTTAAACTTATATGATGCTTAATATTTTCCTTAGAAAATTTTGTTTTAAAGGTAGATCAGTGTTCTGAAGAATGTTGGTCCTATGGAATAAAATAATGGAAATAAAATGCATGTGTTACAATTGTAGACATGGTAAAGAATTAAATGTGAACTTACTGTACAATACTGACTCTGTTTTCAAACAATCTGTTTTGCTGTTTTATTGTTAACATATATTTAAAAAACAAATGTACTGTAATTTAGCACTTTTTTCCCTATGTACCCTGTTCTCTCAATATACTAGAAATATGAAATGGCATAGGTGTGGAATATGTAATCATGCCTGCATGAATACTTTAGGGTATATATTTTCCTTGATGTGCAAGATTTGTCTCTATAGACATCATTTTAAGTGAAAAACCCTCTCTATTGGCTTATATTATTTTTTTATAGAATACCAGAATTGCTTTTGAATCATTTTAAAAATTCAGGGTCTCTTTACATGATTGTTTTACATAATTGCAGTTAAAGAACAGACACCACAAAGTTCAAGTTAGGGCCCAGCTCCTTTGGGATATCATCTGTTTGAGCCATTATACTCTTTACTCAAGATGGATTATTCATTATGCCTTTAACATGGTAACATACAGGATTTCTATTTGTGTGGTGTCTTTGTTTGAAAGGGGTCCCTTACAATATAAAACAGATCATGTTAATACAAAGCATCCTAACTGCATTACCAAAAACAACCACATAGCTAATTGGCCTATATTCAAGATATGTAGATATTAAAGTATACTTGAATGTACCAAAACAAATCTATATTGAAGTGACATAATGAGGAAAATGATGTAAATAAACAATAGTAATAACAGCAATGAAGTGAATGAGTAAATTCGACACTCTGCTATCTCTGTTTTCTTAAGAAAGAACTGGTTTCAAGATATTTTCAATGCTGACATTATAAAAATGAAAGAGCAGACAAATTAATATTTTGAAGATACTACTGACTAGAAGAGGAATGTATTTCCCACAGGACAAGATACATGTGAATAGGATACACAACAGATTTATATTCAACTGTATCAATTTGGGTTATATTGCAATAAAAATAGTTTTAAGTATGTACTCACACATCCATGTATTTGGTATGATCTCAGAAGTGATTGGTATTTACAGATTGCAAGCAGTTTTACTAAGTTCTTGCATGGGGATTTTGCCTTCCTATTATATTATGTATTTTCTCTGAATGAGATCCCAGTAAATCTCTGCAATGATATATAGTGCAAATTGCTTCCACTGAAAATGAAAGTGCTTTACTAATTTCCAGATACACTGATTTATTGCTTGGGTTGATTTGTAATTAGCCTGAGTTAAAAAGTTGTTCAGAAAATCAAGGAAATTATTATCTACTGTCAGAACAGAACTTGTGTATTATAATACTAAGTTGAAGATGAAACTTGAAGACAAATTAGTTTTTCAGCTAGGAATAAGGAAAATGAAACACCAGTCAAATATATGAGGATGTTACTATAATATCTTCAGAATAAGGTAGGGCAAAACAACAAGAAAGTAGAAGTGTGGAAAATACTTCAGTTTTGCTGATCTTCTGCAAAGTTATTGCTTGATGAGTATCACGTTAAAGGCAAAACAGACAAGAAAGGTTGTTGTGGCAATGAGATATTTACATTTATATGAATACAATTAAAGCTTGTAAAAATCAAATGAAAAAGGACATAACTTCCCATTTCAATTAAATGACAAGTATGAGATTATAGGATGAAGAGGAATAGGAAAATTGAAAAGGGTTACATGGGACTAATATGTTATAGAAAAAAACAGAAGATTAGAATTATGGTACCAGCAGTAGTCACTGAGGTATAAAATATGGGTTGGAGGCAAACTTCAATTAATTTAAGTGTTCCTTCTTTGAAGATCCTGGTGATGGAAAGGGGAAGGTCAGTTACTATGTTCCACTTTGTTCTGGAGAGTCCTGCAATGAACATCCAGAATATATATTAAGAAGACACAGATGGTTATGGGAGAATTTTTGGGTCTCCTGTGCTCCCCCTTTCAGCAGTAGGATAATTTTCTCTGCATAATTCAGAGTGCTTTCTGCAGTGAGAAGAAAAATGAGCCCCAAAATCATGTCTTTTGTTTTTGCTTTTAAATCCTAAATGCATAGATGTTCATCCATTTTCAATATTGCTATAGCAGGAAAAATAGGGTAAATTTCCATATTTACTCCTGTAAAAGCTGCTAGCCCCTAAATATTAAATTATTCCGTTGACTGCTACCAGACTGATTACTGTACAGTTCAGCCATCTCTTAAATTCTTCCACAACATTTCTTCGGTTTCACAGGGAAAAAGGAAAAATTTAAGAAAAAAGCCTGAACTTGGGTATCTGATATTCTGTGTTCCCTGGATATTGCTTTCTTCTTCAAATATATCTTTTAGAGCTGGTTGACTATGTGGCATTGGTTTTAACCAGCCATACAATGGTTGGAATGTTCCTATCAAGACCATGTAAATATCAGGCCCTGAATTTCAAAGAGGAATGAAAATCAGCCAAACAATGAAGTCCTTGTGGTACTCTCAAGATGCTTCTGATATCTACAACATGCTCTAGTATGAACAGGTTGTTCAGATGTACTTGTGCTGTATTCAAAGATTCATTGATCAGTGACTATATTGTACTGTATGGATAATCATAAATCGCCATGTATTGTTTATAATCACTGTATCACACAATTTCCATGTTTCAGATTGTCAGCAAAACATGTTGCCAGTTAGATCCTGAAAATATATGGTGCTAACTCTTCCATATTTAATGGTGCTTTTGCAGAAGCTAACTGCTGACATGCTGCAGGTATGTGGGGAAGTTAAGAAGTGTTTCATCTTATAGAAGAAAAACAAACAAACTTGAATTGTTTTACAATATCATCAACGATTCAGTGTTTTATGCATTGTACTTTTTATTGAAGTTTTCAGCTGATTTCTTCAAAAAGCAGCTCTCTTCTGCTATAACAATTTCTTCCTGTAAATTTGTTTTTGAATGCTGGCATTGCTTATGTACTTCAAAAAATATGTCTCATAATTTAGGGCTTTGATTTACATAGTTATAATCTGGAAGAGACCTGAAGGCTATAAGAAAAGTTTATGAAAACAAAATATTGCATATTCTAATATCCACAATTCTGATAATCTTTTGTATAATTAAGTACATTCATAGAATACAGTAAGATGTAGCTTTAATATTTAATATTAAGCCACAGGAACATCCAATCATAGCTGATTGTGTTTTATCTGTTGTATGCTTAACAATCATTGAAAGTGCACATCTAAAAAATACTACGTAAAGAAGCTCATAGTAGAACATGAAAAGCTGATCAAGATAAAATCAGTTTCATGCAGCCAAAGGTGATATTTTAATGAATAGAGAGCTACATGTCAGAGACAAAATAATGTTTAATTCATTTAAAATAAAAAAGTACTTTAATGCTTGATTTGTTCTTCATTCGGGAAATGATACAAACCATAATTGCTTCATCTTAAGAAAAAAGAATGATTCTATTTTTCTCCTTTTTTTTCAGCAAAGTATTGGACAAGAAAACATTGTACTGTAATTATTTTCTTTTGATGATGAATGGGAATTGAATGGGAAGGGAATTGTTCACCTGCATATGAAAGAAACTGGAATATTTCTTAGTTGTCAATATATACAGTTGCTTCATGTTATCTCGTTGTTTGGGTAGATTATAATTTTTTGAAAGATAAACCTCTAAAGGCCACATCTACTTTTAAGTACTAATAATTATATCTTGAATATTTCTGAAAATTGAAGAAAATTTAGAAGTTTTTCAGTAGTGAGTTAGGGAAGAGACAAATAAATGATTGGTCCATGTTCCAGGAAAGAAAAAAAGTAAATGGTCTTCAAACTAATTGAATGGTGCCTAGGTACAGAAATCATTTTACTTCTGGTATATCTGAGATTATTTGTTGTATCATTTTGCATGCAGCTGGCATGAATATTTTTGAATGTTACTTTGTATCAAGAAAGCCCTGAGTATACAGTACTGATTTACATTTCAGGAATACAGTCCCTTTCTTCTTGATGTACTTGGTGAAAGCTTGTTTTTCCTACTTCATGTGAAATGATTTCAAAACTACATTTTTACACATGCAGATATTCTTAATTTGGTGAAAGAATGTATCTTCTTGAACTCCAGAGTTAACAAATAAACATAGGACAGAATGAATAAGTGCAATACAATAAAATGTGTAAATGTACATTTGAATAAATCTCAGCACTTTAAAAAATATAATTTCATGTCTCTTCTGGCCCTGTGGGATTTTTTAAAATTCCTATTTACCTTGCTGTTTTTAAAAATGAGCTGCTTTTTGCAAGAATTCATATCATACATATTTGTTACTTCAAGAAGCTTATTTTCCCCATTATTGACTGAATTTACTGTTACTTGCCACTCTTTGTTCTGTCTTACAATAAATGGCTTACTTGTGTAGTCTTAAGCTTTTATTTTAGCCTAAGTTTGAATGGAGAGATTTTACTGCTGATTGTAAAAGTATATACTTACTTTTCCCAATTGATATAATTTCAGTTTAACTGAGAGTCTTATCTAAGCTTTTTTAAAAAAAAACCAATCATATTGAAATTATCCAGTATTCTTTATTATCTTTCTTATTTCCTAGTGATCTTGTTATACTGTGAAGCCAGTAGAAGAATTGTGTTGTCCTAATAATAAAACAATTGAATCTAAACTCAGGAATTTTTGATATAAACTTACTTATTGAGTAAAGAGTTTCCAAGGACACAATCTTAATATTAGCAAATATTTTAACACTCACAAATTATACACCAACAAATAGCTTCTGGATCACAGCATGGCCTGGTGATGTCTAGCTGTCTTACCCAGGGAGGAGAAAAAACGATAATATGCCTGGAGTTTTTTCATGTAACTTTGCTTGAGCCATGCTGATAGATCTGGAAGTATCTACATGGGCTAGCAAAGGCAGTACTCTCTGCAGTATTATCTTTTTTTTAGTTCCACATAATTTTGTGATACCTCCATAGCCATATTCCTGCAGGCAAAATATATAAAGGTCTTATCTGAACAAGAGGGCAATTCTTCTAAACCTGAAATGCAAAAAAATGAAAGTGTCTTAATCCTTCACTAACACAGAACAAATGCACAATAACAAGGACACTTCTGAATGCAATGTTACTATGCTACTATTATAACAACCAATAATAACAAAGGGAAATGGAAAAATTAGCAGAAGGAAATCTTCAGGATTACACCACTACACCACACACAGGCATATGTTACAAGGCACAAATCATAATAAAACTTATTTGCACCAAATTACAGTTGAAATGAATCTCCTCTGTAGCTTTTAGAGAATTTATACAATTGGCACTCCCATTTTTTTCCTCAACAGAAGAGGCTCAGAACTGTTCAAATGTAAGAGAGATTTGGGAACCAGTGAATCATCAGTGCAAAGTACTTTTGAAAGATATGCCTTCTATGGGCTGTTGAAGACTTTTTTTAAAAAAGAATTCTACATTGAGGCAAGTATGGAAAGTGCATTACAAATAATACGGCACAGCTGTTCTTTTTTATTTTTATGTTTCAGACACAGCCATTGTGAAATTGTGACTAACACTTTTTCCCATTGTACTACATAAAAGGATGTGAACACTACTTTTAAATTTTGCTTAAAGTGAAGAACTCTGGTGAAGCTTAGTATTTGATAAGCAAAACTATCCTGAGTCTATGACAGGAGGGAAACCTCTTGTACTCTGTAAGACAAAAAATTAACTTTCAGAATAAGCGAAATATCTGTAGAAAAAATCCCTAATAGAGTATTGTCAATGTGTAATGGTTTTGAGAAAATGTATGAGAGCATAAAAAACCCTGCTGGTTAAGCCAAGACTCATCACACAGTGGTTAGAATGCAGTACTGCAGGCTACTTCTACTGACTGCCAGCTACCTGAAATTTGGCAGTTTGAATCTCACCAGGCTCAAGGTTGACTCAGCCATTCCTCCTTTTGAGGTGGGTAAAATGAGGACCCAGATTGTTGGGGGCAATATGCTGACTCTGTTAGAGAGGGCTGTAAAGCATTGTGAAACGGTATAATAAGACTAAGTATTATTGCTATTGTTATTTTGTTTTTTATCAGTGACCAACCAGATTCCTTTGAAGTGCTTGCAAGAAGGAGAAGGAGCTGTATCTTTCTCTGGTTTTTTCTCTGCAACTAAAATTTGCAAATGCGGTCTCCAACCTGGAAGTGCAGGTAGTCCTCAATTTGGGACCACATTGAGCCCAAGATTGTGAATGTTATGTGAAACATTTGTTAAATGAATTTTGCCCCATTTTATTATCTTTCTTGCCTCAGTTGTTAAGTTAATCATTTCAGTTGATAAGTAAGTAATCTGGTTGTGAAGTGACTCTGGCTTCCCCACTGACTTTGCTTGTCAGAAGAACATAAAAGAGGATCTCATGACCCTGAGACACAGCAAGAGGCATATATATGAACTAGTTACCAAGCATCTACATTTTGATCACCTGATCTTGAGGATGCTGAAAAGCTTGTAACTCTGAAAAACAGTCATAAGTCACTTTTTTCAGTGCCGTAACTTGGAATGGTCACTAAATGAACGGTTGTAAGTCAAGAACTACCTGTGTTTTAGGTCTTCAAGATTATTAGCCTCTTGATATAACTTTCCTCCAAAAAATTATCCAATCTCCTCTGAAAGTAAATAAGAGTTAATGGTTCTTACCATGCTTTATAAGAAGGTCCTTCAAGCTTGTGATTCATTTTGGTGGTTTTCCTCTCCTTTCTCCAGTTCTATTATATATTTCTCAAAAGTAACTAATGATCTATAATAAGAAATTTGCTGTTTCCACAGTTGCTGCACACTCTGTTGACATCTTTATTGAGCTGCTATGATCCCATGATATTTTTCCTGGCTAGCTGGACAGCTCAGATCCCATAAATGTACAGTATATGCAAAGTTAAATCATTTTTGCCTTAAGTCATTTTATTTAAGCTTACTTAAAGTGCATTTATTATTTTGTTAACTCTTCACTCTTTTTAAACAGGCCTTGTGATTATTTTGACAACTACTGTTGGTGTTCATAAACTTGAATTGATACAGTCCATTTATATAGTCCAGTTATTACTAGTATATAACCCTTAAGATTATTAAGATAGATAAGTTAAAAAGTATCAGACTCAGTATATATTCCTCTAGAAGGCCTTCACTTGTTACTTCCATTGAGAATACTGTTGATTTATTCCTACAATTTTTGTTGTTTTGTTTAACCAGATAGCTATAAAAAAACACATGCTCTATCATGTTGGATCATATTGGTTAATCAAGAACATTTGATGAGGAACTTTGAAAAAAGACTTTTTCAAAAAAAAATCTATACCATTTCAAGAGAGTTATCTCCATCCTTATACCTGTCAGGTCACAAAAGAGGCAGGATTAACCTTTGCTGAATCTATGCTGATTTTCTTCTAGTAAAGCTTGTACCTCTACATGCTTAGAAGGCATTTCATATATATTTTTAAAAAATCATGGTTGGTTGCTATCAGGGCCTTCTAACTTGCTTTTGTATAAATCTCTCAAGATGTCTGAGAATGTCTCTGTTGTATTTATTTTTCCTAATTCTTAATTCTTTCCCTTTTCTCTCGCTATAGAAAATATAAAAAATTTTCTACCAGAGGGTTTTTTTTCTTCTCTTTGATAGGACATACAAGCCATTCCTATGTTGTGGAACAATTTTCAGGTGAGCTTCAGTTATTGCTGTTTTTAAATGCATTATGAAAAAAATTGGTCTCAGTAATCTTTACTACTTCTCCATTAGCAGGATTTAAATATGTTTGAATCTTGCTGATAATTTCCCATTTGCATATATTCTAAAAGAAATAGCATTATAGTCACTGTAATTGGTTCACAATATTTACATCTCTCATTCAATCACAGTCAAAATTTAAGATTAAATTTAAGGTTCCCTTTGCTGTGATTGCTTCTAAAAGTGACTAATAGATCTATTTTATAATGGTTTCTGGAGACTGTTGTTTATCTTTTGAAAGAAAAAAAATAAAATTTCATTTACATTGATTATGTAAGAGCTAGCTGTATTTTCAGTTAGACCATGTAATATTATTGCCCAGAATATCTTGTCTACCTATCTCTGTGGCAATCTAAATACCTCCAACTCAGACATCTTGGTTTCAAGGCAACAGGCTTGCTAACTAAAAGCCTATAATTCACTGCTCTGAGCAGAAACCCTGAAATATTGTACAACAGGCATAGATACTTATTCCTTTCATATACCTAATACACTAGGTACCTGCAGGAATTGTTAGTAACTTGTCTTTCTTTACACAAACATTGAATAGTAATTAAGAATTAATAGATGTCCTTAGTGAAACAGCTTAACAAGTTCTGTACTTGGTCTCATGCTGTTTTCAGACCTAATTTTTGGCTTGAAATAAAAACAAGAAAAAAATGAAGACATTCTGAAGAAATTTTGAATACTAACCAGATGCTATTCATAGTAACCAAACAAAATCAAATATATATAGCCCCAAAGGAAGGTTAGAAAGAGAAGGTAAGTGTTCTACTCAGGGCTATATTTGATTCACTTTTACTCTTGGTTTGAGCACAGACTAAATTGATGCAGATAAATTAATAAACTGGAGGAAAGAGAAATGCAGTGAAATACAACATTTTGCAAAGCACAACATGTGTGTGTGTCCAAATATGTTCTCATTTAAATAAAGGGGCCATCTTTCTGAATACTAACCACCTCATCGATATATAGCCTTCCTTTGGGGCTATATATCTCTGGCAAGAAAGCAGGCCCAGAATGCCTCACATGGCCCTCTCATTGGCAAAGCGTTTGAGGATTGCATCCCCTTTCAAAAACCGTTTGCCGGTAGGTAGGAACAGAGCTTCAGAGAGAGGTGTCTGCCCCTCCCAAGCTCGACTGGTGCCAACAAAGGCTTTTTGCAAAGGGCTGCCAAAGCCTACAGGAACACAGTCTCCCTGCAGGCTTTGGCAAGGAAATGGCAAATGGAGAGAAGGCTTGAAGGACCAAAGCCTTCACTCCATTTGCAAACGTCCAGGCCTCAAATTGCAGAAAGTATGAGATCACACAAGATCAGTAGCACAAGATCTTGCGGTACATTAGGCCTGTGTTCCCTGAATGCACTGAAAGCCTGAAGCAATGAAGCAGACAAAGAAACCACAACAGAGGAGATCTTTGCAAGTGAGTCTTCACAGGTGAAGTGCTGTGGAGTACTGTGACCTGGCTGGGGTGGGGAGAATAGGTGGGGCAAATGTTGCAGAGCCTTTATGGTCATTCATAAGAGCAAACAACTGCCATGGTGCTGCAATATTCATAATTTCAAGACTTGTTCATAAACATTGGGAGTGCTTATCATGTAACTTTGAACGTTCACTAAGGGAATGTTTGTAACCCAGGAATTACCTGTAATGCTTCCAAACCAGACAGTAATGCAATATGACAGGATGCTCTTGATTATCCCTCAATAGGATAGAATAGAATAGAATAGAATAGAATAGAGTTCTTTATTGGCTAAGTGTGATTGGACACACAAGGAATTTGTCTTGGTGCAAATGCTTTCAGTGTACATAAAAGAAAAGATCATTCGTCAAGAGTCAAGAATCAACACTTAGTCATAGGGTACAATAAGCAATCAAATACTAGGAAACAGTCAATATAAATCATAAGGATCAAGAGACAAAGTTACAGTCATACAGTCACAAGTGGAGGGGAGGGTGATAAGGAGTGTTGAGAAGATTAACAGTAATAGTAGTGCAGACTGTAAGAGTTGAACACGTGTTGAGGGAATTATTTGTTTAGCAGAGTGATGGCTTTCGGGAAAAAACTGTCCTTGTGTCTTGTTGTTCTGGTGTGCAGTGCTCTATAGGCGGCGTTTTGAGGATAGGAGTTGACACAGTTTATGTCCAGGATGTGAGGGTCTGTAAATGTATTTTCACAGCCCCTCTGACTCATGCAGTATACAGGCCCTCAATGGAAGGCAGGTTGGTAGTAATTGTTTTTTCTGCAGTCCTAATTATCCTCTGAAGTCTGTGTCTGTCCTGCTGGGTTGCAGAACCAAACCAGACAGTTATAAGGTGCAGATAAGACTCAATATTCTCTGTAGAACTGAATCAGCAGCTGCTTGAACAGTTTGAGTTTTCTGAGTTGGCGCAGAAAGAATATTTTTTGCTGTGCTTTTTGATGACATTTTTGATGTTAGGTGTCCCATTTTAGTCTTGTGATATGATAGAACCTAGAAATTTGAAGGTCTCTACTGTTGATACTGTACTGTCTAGTATTGTAAGAGATGGACAACATAGGAGAGTGATGGAAGAAGCTATCTCAGTTGTGAGATGAGGATGAAACAAAGGCACTTTCATAGGGACTAAGAAGAGATTGCCAGGGAGGTTCATACTGGGTTACAGGGCTCTGAGAAAATATCCTAATTACTAATAACTGACATACAGCTTTTGAGCTCAGAAGATACAAAGATTAAAATGGAGTTAGACATCGATATCCATGCTATTTTTTTATTTCAAAAAGGACAATTGGGAAAATGGTTTTGCTATCCTACCCAATCTTATCCTAATAAAGGATTAATTGGAAGAAAAGTGGCAGCAATTGTGTGTTGGTCGCTGATCAGGTGGAAGGTGTCTTTTGGCCACCATAGGTCACCTGATCTTTAAAAAAAGGCTGTCAAGCACCATAGATTGTACTTGTTGTTGTGGTAGAACTATAGGAATTTTAATGCAGAAGGTAGAGGTAGAAAGTTGATGAAATTCTGTATTGGGAATTAGTTGCACCCAGTACTAAACAGTGCAGTACAGTATTAACAGTGCAGTACACCAGTAAGCAGCAGGCATATTAAAAGTAAAGTAAGCCACAAAGCAGAGAAGGGGCTGTACAGACTGTGAATGTTTCAGTTACTTATCAAAACATTAAAAATAGTTATGTATGTAGTCACTCTGAAGAATGCATATGAAGTACCCAGAATATTTGTTAATCTGAAGCCACACATTGTCTTAGTATCAATGAGCAAATTTTAGCTGCACAATTGACACCAAGACAATCCACAGTTAAAATTCGGTCAGAATCATTGTTAGGAACAGCCAAGTATTATTGGGAATCATAAGGAAAAGGATGGGCTACAATCTGCAAATCCAATCTATATATATATATATATACAAGTGAATACCACTCACGCATATCACAAAATGTCCAGAACCGTAAAGCTTACAACTTGAAATTTGGCACATATGTTCTCTTGGTTTCTAGGTGCTCATTAAGAAAGGATTTTTTGAAATGACCATCAGAGCATTTTGTATTTCCTATATTATTAATATATGCTCTGATGCTAAGGAGTTCTATTCCCCCTCTCCTCCTGAAACGAAATCTGTTCCAAATGCAAAACAAGCAGAGGAGTTCAGTTTTAGTTTCACAGCAGCAACCTGCTCAGTACAGAACAGTCGAGCTACTTGTTGCTGTCTCCTTGTCTCACAGAAAATCTGTTTCATTTCCAACAGACGCCTCAATTCTCACACACTGACAGAAATGCCAGCCAGTGAATACCGATTGGTGCTGATAGGCAGAAGCAGATTTCCCGCCCGCTTATTTTTCCTCCCAAAAACGAACCCCGTAGCGAAGCACAGGTATCCAGCTGTATATAGTTTAAATATAAAGTAGTAGAGTTGCATTCATTAAAGATACTTCCTTTATGTACTTTATTTACTTTTATTTACAAGGAGACACAAGAAGTTTTTTTTCCCTGAATGCCATCACTCTGCTAAACAAATAATTCCCTCAACACTGTCCAACTAATTACAAAGTCTGCACTATTATTACTATTCATCTTCTCATCACTCCTTCTCCATCTCCTCCCACTTGTTAACTGTATGACTGTAACTCCGTTGCTTGTATCCTTATGATTTATACGGACTGTTTCCTCGTATGATTTGATTGCTTATTGTACCTACCCTATGACTATCATGAAGCGTTGTACCACATGATTCTTGACAAATGTATCTTTTCTGTGATGTATACTGAGAGCATTTGCACCAAGACAAATTCCTTGCGTGTCCAATCCCACTTGGCCAACAAAAGAATTCGCTTCTCTTCTATTCTGTTCTCGATTCTGCGAGAGATATGCGATAAACACCATGGGGCATCTTTTATGTCAGAGCAATTGTAGTTGGAAAGGAACTTTCAGCTACACCAAGATCTTGTTCGACTTGGGTTTACTCGAGAGTTCTTGAAAGTTTCTGACGCGAGGCGTCAAAGGAGATCGCCTCACGTGACGTACATCGCAACGGATTGGATTGGATTGGATTTTTTGCCTTGACGAAGCCGGGGTGGGCGTGGCCTGCGCGTGATTCATCCGGCCGGCGGGCCGCCAAGTTGACCCTGCTGGTCGTGCGGCGGAAAAGAATCTTCGCGTGCTACAAGTGGGAGCGCAGCCTCTGCCTGTCACGCAAACCAGAGGTCCTTTCCTCCCGAAGAGGAGGATTAAACAGCTGGGCCGGCAAAGATCCCGCCCCCGCCGAGAACGGTAAGATGCTTGGCTTCGGCTCCGGCTCCGCCCCGCCGGGAACCTGAGGAGCCTATAGAGGGGCTGCGCCCTGGGCTGCCGCTGCAGTTGGTGCGATGGTGGCGGTGGCGCGTCAGCAGCAGGAGCTTAACGTCCGCCCGAGGCAATGGGCGCCCAAGCAGTATCTTGGATGCGCTGCTCGGACGGGGATCCCGGAGCCCAGCCTGGCGCGGCGGGAAGAGGAATGCAGCAGGGAGAGGGATGGAGGAGAATCCAAGGGAAGTTCTGAAGACGCTTTCTGTAGGCTGGAGGATGGTACCGTGAGTGACCGGCTGATTATTCCTTCGCTTTTTTTAGTCGGGATGGGGTCGGAGGTGGCGAAAGTCCCTCCGTGCTCGGTTCCCAGAACCTTTGGGTCCTTGTAGTTTGGAAAAGTTACTCATTGCTCCCTTACCGGAACCCGGTTGTCCTCGTTCCCAAGTAAAGTTTCAGTGCCGGCGGCGCTGTTGTCCCGCCTGAGGCGAGAGGCTGAGGCGGAGACCGCGGGTTGGATTAGTCTCTCTGTTCGGGATCAAAATAAGTGAGTGTTCCTGGACTCCGCTCAGTCCAGCAGAGGTTAAAACTCCAGGTGTCTTTTCTCAAGTCAAAGGGAGGGCTTGAAAGCAACGACCGCCCCCCGTCCCGTTCTCCATCGCGTTGCTCCTTGCTGAGCCGTTGGAAGTGCGCGAGTGTCGTTTGAACGTGAAGGTTCCATTTCGTTCATGAGGTAAATCGGCGTGAACAAATTCGTTCCAGGCCCCCCCCCCCCCCTTTCGCCCTTTTGGTTGTGAATCCAGTGTTTTAGTACAATTGGCTTTGGACTGAGGCGATGGAACAAGTTGACAACCTTCACCTGCGCTGTCTTTTGCTATAAATCCGAGTTTCTTTTGACCTGGTCCCCAGCTGTTTTCACAATAGGAACATGTCGTACTCGTTATAACTAGTACTTTAGTACTCTTCCTCTCTAGTTCCTGGCTTGTATGATTGGTTTTAACCTTGAGCGCTGTGTCTGTTCAATCGTATTTAGGGATACTCTTACATGTTTGTATGCATAAAAGAATCCACCCATCTATACAGATTGAAGTCTCTGTTCCTTGCTTTTGTGTGAGACATTTGCAGGAACAGTCTCATGGAGAAACATGCTGCAGTAGATTTTTTTCAGTTAGGTTAACAGTGGATTGTTAGCAATTACTTAAAGCTTTAAATTGTATGTTAATAACTGAAGTACTGCATTAAGCCTCTTTTGTTAAAGTATAAAATAGTTTAACTGGAAGGCAAATATCATGCTCATTGGAGTTTAGATAATAAAAGTTATTGCTTAAATATTCTTTAAACATTTTTACTTGGTTATTCCTCTGAAAAATACATTAGCTTCTTCAAAAGTTATTTTAAGGATTATTATTCAGGTTCTTAACATTGAAATCAAGCAAACAAGAAACTTGCACCCTCTCCTGTTCCTCTTTTAAAGTTTATCATGGTCTTATTTCTACTACAAGTCTGCAAACAAGGTAATATAAGCCAAAAGACACTGTATTGGATTGCAATGTATTTAATACCTTTTAATTCCATGGGGCTTCCACTTATAAAGGAATTATCTGTAATTCTTTGTTGATAAGAAAGGGAAGGGATTAGATTTTAATATTTCTTATGTTTCGCAATGATTTTTGCAGTTAGCATTTTTCATTATGCCCCTTCAGAATAGTTTAGTTACTACTGAAAATTACGGTAGTCTGAGGAACAGTAAATAAATCTGAACATAATTTTTAGTTTCTGGTAGATGTTATAAAATGTACTGGAAGCACATTGCACAACTTTTAAATAATGTTTGTTTTTTGTTTGTTTTCACAAAAAATGGATGCTTCATTTTATATCCTATTTAATAAGAGACTCAAATTATCAGATTGCCTTTTAGGACACTCAGAAATAGATGTAGATCATGTAGCCCCTTAATTGTGCAATTCATGAGGAAAATTATCAACATTTCTCAACAAGGACAGTTGTGGCTGAATTCATAGCAGAATTCTAATAAGTAATGTGGTTGAACTGATACTAGAATTTATAGAATAGAATAGAATTCTTTATCGGCCAAGTGTGATTGGGCACACAAGGAATTTGTCTTGGTGCAAATGCTCTCAGTGTACATAAAAGAAAAGATTTTATGAATGTATGTTTATATAAACAGGCTTTTAAACACGCGTATGTAATTTTATGTTATTATGAAACTTCTATAATAGCTGGTAAATGATACTTATATAATTAATTCACAGCTATTGGTTATTTTATTTAAATTACAATGAGATTCAACTGTGAAGTGATTATTATACTATTTCAGAGCAGCAAATTCTCTTTTTCTAGTATTATGAAGTTTTCAGTTAGTTTTCATTTTTACACATTTTCATTATTCCCTTTACATTTATTGAATATAATTTATGGTAGATAATGTTTGGTTTTCTCAACATTGTGCTGCTCAGCATCACTCACAATTAGACATTCTGGTTGAGGTTGTTTGAAGATTAAATTTCCTAATGTATGGAAGAATACAGTTTGCCTATTCCTGGATAAGCGTTTCCAGTTTAGTTTGATAAGAAAATGTGATGATATTGAAGAATAGTGTTAGGATAGAATAATGCAATGGATTCTTCATCTATATTAACTGACTTAGAGAAAATGTAGAAGCTAGATAGGTTTTTCAAATGATGGTTTAAAATACTTTTCAAGGATATTGTTAATAGAAAATTCATAATATTTGGTTTACATTAGATATATAAGTTATTTGTTCTATTCTAATATTCAGAAGATGAGTGGGAAGCTTAAATTTATTAAATAGCAACTAGTTTATTGACTAATGAATAGTACCCCTTGCTCATCGATATGGCATCTTAATAATCAGAGCATAACAGAAGCTTTTGTGTGTTTAGTGAAAAGTTAGTTACATTGTATGCAGGATCTAAGTCTTTAATAAGTGGCTTAACTTTTAAAATGGTAAACAGTTTGAAATGTGAAAACCCTAAGACGGATGTACTTGTCCTAATGTAAACTACAGCTCACACCTTAATGCTTTTTAATAAGATTTGTAGGAAGAGATGTTCTCACACTCTTCCTGTTTTGGGAAGAGGGAATGAAAATGTTAATGGATGGGAGGATAACACAGAATGGGAAAAGCAAACTGAACGGGGTAGTGTCATAGATATGGAGATTTCTTTCCTGGGATGGGCAAATTTATAAGTTCAACAATGTGAATTTGTAAATGTCAGTGATGTAGTTGGAGAAAGTTCTTTTAGCAATGAAAAAAGGCCATAGGAGTGTTAAATGTTACCTGTATCTTGGTCGTATGTACCTGAGCATTTGGATCATCCTAGTTCACATCTCCTTATTTTCAGTGATAACATTTGGCTTTGGAAATATCCTTCACAAAACACCATAGTAGAAGTACTAAGGTGTCTGGCAGCTAAACTTCCCCTTTTGCTCTTTCTGTGGCTTGGACTAGAATTGTGATGATGCCATTGCCAATATTGTTTAGAGTGGTAGAGTTTGAAGACTGAAAATAGACTGAAAAGCCTCTCATAAACCAGGGTGTTTAAATATTTGAAACTTTGACTTTAAAAAAGTTCCTCTCTGCTATATGATATAACTTTCTGTCAGTTTTTTTCAACCAGAAGAATTCATTTTTTTCTTTAAAAGCAAATATGCCTGACTGGATGCCTACGTATGAAAGTTGGTTAACCAAAAAAACAAGGTAGCAATTTTTGTATATTCTAGATATAAATTTAAACTATGGACATATTTTAAACTGAGTTTAAAAACACCCTCTTCAAAAATAAAAGAAATTAATCTTTTCAACACTCCATTATAGAGAATAAATATGGCAGGGAAATGATGGTAGGAAAACCTGTATGCTCTTATGTTAAAACAAAAAAAAATCTTGAGTGTATTATAGAGTGATGGATCAGTTTCTGAGCTGACTACTCTACTCATCAGTGCTGTAAAGTTATGAAAAATTAAGATTTGCTGTATAGCACATAATGAGGAGGGGGCAGAATGGCTCAGTGGTTTAAAATGCTGAGCTTATCATCTGGAAAGCTGACGACCTGGGTTTGATACATGACACCATGCAACAGGGTGAGCTCCCATTGCTTGCTCCAGTTTCTGCCCACCTAGCAATTTGAAAGCATGCAAATTTGAGGAGATAAATGGTGGAAAGGAACAAGGTTCCATGCACCTCGTTGTATCATCATGCTGGCCACATAACCATGGAAATGTCTTCAGACAATGCTTGGCTCCCTTGGCTAAGAAACAGAGAGCACTGCCCCCAAGAGTCAGACACAACTGGAGAGGGGAAAACCTTTACTTTTACATTTACCTATATGGGGATGAAGGAAGTGTTTTATTTGTTCACTTCTGAAATTGTTCCCACTCCCATGCACACTCTTTAGGAGGCGCACAAGCCTCATTTGAGACAATTTCTGTCTTCTCATTTCTTTTTCTGGTAGTATAGTGTTTTGGGTAAGGGAGAGCTGTTGTAGTCTATCTCTGATTTACTCAGAGGATCAGTTTGTACAGTGTTAAAACGTTACAGGAATAACTTTGTAGGAACTGATTACACAAGATGGCTTTGGCTTAGGATCACAAATGTCATAATTGTTAACACATTGCTGGTTGATTTTCTCACAGAGGCCAACAAGCTCTCTCTTTGATATATCCTGATCTTATTGATTTCCTTGCCCTTCCATCTTTCAAGTTCTCTGAGCTTGTTGTTGTTTTTTTTGCTCTGCGTTCCTTACATTTTAAGTCCTACCATAATGATAAGAAATGCTTTATGATAAATGATAAGAAAATTTCTTTATGCCTGCTAATATAGCAGTATCCTTCCTTCACAATCTCAAAGAACTAGTATCCTATTTAAGAAAAGTAGCTTTTATCCTCAAATAATGATCTGAAGGGTGGGTGAGGATTATATTCACAGACTAGAGGTAAATAGTTTTGAAAGGATAGTGTCTACAGGGAGGAGCCACTTTTATCTTACTGCAGATAAGGACTCTAGAAAAACCATACCAAGTCCATGGTTGGAGAATCTCCTCTGATCCTGGATGTCATTTTTCTGGAGTTCTAACTCAGTGAAACAGAAATGATGGCCCTAATTTTGTTTTAAGAATGGGTTGCCATTTGGATTTTACAAGCTTCGAAGTAGCTTTCAAGTAGCATGTTTATTCTAGAGCAGTGGTCCCCAACCTTTCTGGCACCAGGGACCTGTTTTGTGGAAGACAATTTTTCCATGGACCGAAGGAAGGGGAATGGTTGTGCACACAACCTAGATCCTGCGCATACACGGATGAAACTTTGCTCATTTGCCCAGTGCTTGTGTGGCTCAGTTCCTAGCAGGCCATGGACCAGTACCGGGGTTGGGGACTCCTGTTCTACAACACTCTGCTATCACCTTTTTAACCCAAATATATTCCTGGATTACATAGCTATTCTGGCAAACTCAAAGTGCAGCACATCTTTGGTTTGTCCTCTTTCCCATCACACCACAGTTTTCCTTTACACCTGAAGAGCAATTTTCTCTTTTCTTGTTCCACTAACCCTTTCACATTCTGCCCAGTTTTATTTTTCCCTTACTATTTTTCTTTCAATTTCATTTCAACCATCAATTTCCCTGCTCCAATGCAATAAAAGTATCCATCATAATTTTTATTGCACTTATTAATAAAGTTGTGCAGTGCTTTAATTAAAAAATAAAATAATATCTGCAAGTGGCATGGTAGCCCTGAAGTTTCATCTTTTCCAGAGATTCTGAAGATAGAAGAGACAATTTTAAAAGAGTAGCAGATGGATGCCACATCACATGGTCCAGTGATGCAGCTGGCAGGCTTCTCTCCTCCTCCTCCAGCCACCTATTACAATGACCTTGGTTCCCACCGCAAAACTTTATTTTGACTGGGCTATCTACTTCTCCCCCTCCCCTTCCTTCTCAGGCTTCATGGCAACTTGAGGGCAGCACTAGATGGATTCAGCCAGGTTTGCTTCAAAATTGACAAATTATTCCTTACACTTCATCCTTAAAGCCTCAAAAAAAGTTTTTATAGTATAACAACACATAAGTTTTCTCTACAAATTTATATCCTAAAAAGCTGTAATATTGGAGAAAAAACAGGATAGAAAGAATGCAAACTATTATGTTCTGATTGATAAGCATGTACTTTATCTCCCTCTAGTGTCTGGTTAATATAGGTGCCTTCACAAATAAATCCTTTAGCTCAGTACAGTTATTAAATAAATAAAATGTATTGCTGAAATCTTATTCTTAAACTACAATTATACTGAAGCATTTAATTTGATTTTGAATTTGAAAAAGATTTAACTGATGCCCACTGTAATTTATAGCTACCTGGTTGTGGTATTTCAAAAAAGCAAAACTAAGTGTTTTTGTTTTCTTATTTTTGTTTCTGAAGTTATGGGAATTAGTTTGGATTAAAACTGGAAAAAAGAAAGATGGAACACAATTCAAAAGCAAAGCAATTAAACATAATATTTAAAAAGAAATCAATTAAGCATGCAATTTGATACAGTATCTGCTTTTTGTCCTTAATTTAGGTTGAAAACAAAATGGAAATGGAACCAAAGATGGAAGTAATAAGGAAAAATATAAAGGGTTTATTTTTGGTGGATCAAAATTATCTGAAAAAATTTACAATTCCTAAAAAACCTCCTGATAAAGGTATGGTAAACATAGCAATAACAGTTCCATTCATAAACTGTATTATGATCTGAGTTGGCTAATGTTAAGAAAATTAATTCTTACAGCAGAAATTGTGCCATGTGCAGCCACTATTAGTCCTCATTTAGTGACTGCCTCAGACAGTAACCATTTGCAATTATGATGAAAAAGTAACTTCGTCACCAATGCCTTAATTTACAACCTTATTGGCATGTATTTCTAAGTCACATATTCACCATGACAATCATTTAGGGTTTTTTTCCTCCCCCACATCTGTAGAGATGACCTAAAGAATCACTCTTTCTTGAGTAGCCTTTTTCTGCAGTACAGGTAGTTCCTTGACTTACTGTTAGTTTAGTTTAGTGACTATTTGAAGTTACAATGGTACTGAAAAAAGTGACATGGCCATTTTTCACACAACTGTTGCAACATTCCTATAGTCATATGATCAAAATTTGGATGCTTAGCAACTGGTTCATTTTTATGATAGTTGCAGTGTCCCAGAGTCATATCCATTTTCGCGACCTTCTGACAAGCTAAGTCAATGGGAAGCTAGATTCACTTAACTCTGCTGCAATGATTCACTTTACAACTGTGGAAAGAAATGTAGTAAAATAGAGGAAAACTCACTTAACAAATGTCTTGCTGAGAAATTTTAGGCTCAATTGTAGTTGTAAATTGTAAATTGAGGATTACTTGTATACCACTGTTTCTCTAAAAATTGCTGATCATAAATTAACAAGCTCAACTCTGTGACTTTACTTCAGGAGTGTCAAACTCAAGGCCCGAAGTCTGGATCCGGCCCATGATATGGTTGGATCTGCCCTGTGGGACCATCCTGGTCTACCCGATGCGAAGAGGAAAGATCAGGACAGCATGGCTTCGGCCTGGTCCACCCAATGCGAAGAGGAAACATGCCAGCAGTTTGAGCAGTGGTGTCAAGTTGGCCATGCCCCCCCAGTCACCCCACCGGCCAATCAGAGCCCTGATGTGACCCTCAACGAAATTGAGTTTGACACCCCTACCTTACTTAGTCAATTGGCAGCTGCTGCCTATAACTGATAAGACTTTAATCACTTTCACACTAAAGGCTTTGCTTCCTAAGTGATTAATGACTCATAAGCTGATGAGAAGGCAAATTGTATAAACCCTTTCCCCCCACTCCTTCCGAGCACATTTTGCAACAGGCACCTCAGTGCTGAGATAATTAGCAAGAATGTAATTGATTCTGTTTACATTCATTGGAGAGGAAAGGATTATAAAATAGTGAGCAGGCACACAGTGGGGAATATACATCAAAATGAATGCAGTGGCACCAGTTAGCGCCAGTTTATTTGCCTAGCCTGATATTGTGCACAAAAGATATGTACCAACCAACACACCGAACAATGGAAAGATGGTTTTATTTTTTGTTTATGTTTATGTTTGTTTTATGTTTGTTGTTAAAAAAAATAAAAAAAAACCTCAGAAGGATTGTAGGCTGAGTTAACCTTGAACCAGTCAGTATCAAACTCCTGGCAGAGGGCAAAGTTAGCCTGCAATACAAACCACTGTGCCACCATGGCTTTTACTAATTTTGAAACATTTAAAATTATCTTTGTAGAATTACAGTACTCTCTACCATGGTGAGAATACTTATTTTGTATAATTTTTTTTTGTCTCCTTTTCTTTATGTTTAGATTTTTTAACAGAGTGCCTTGCTAATCAGAGGGACTATAATGAGATTAAACAACGTCTTAATGAAAATTGCCTTGATATACAGTGCCATTTGGAATCTTTATGGAAGTTTCATAAAATAGAGATGGTTCATAATAAAGATTTGGAAGAAGAATTCATTGCAAAAAGGTGAATTGTTGTAATATTTTTATAGATTTCACAGATTACTGAATGGACTTTTTGTCCATGATTGAGTTTTTCCTCATGCATCTTCACAACAAATTGAGATAGTATCAGCCTAAAATGATCAGCCTGCTTGAATGAGGAATTGAACTGGTATCTCCTCTGGTCTAAATCTGGTGTATTTGTCAGTGTTACCTGTTTCTGTGAGGAAAAATGCACATATAACATGTAATCAAGTCCAGCAGAGATCCCAATTAACTAATCCTCCTTCCAGTCACAAACCATACTCGAGATTTCGATCAGTTGCTATTCATCAAGACTCTCATTACAGTACTTCAGGTAATTTCTCTATTATCTTGGACACATCGAGTTTGACCAGTTAAAACACATCGAGTTTGACCAGAGTAAAACCAGACATTAAATTATGTTTGGTAGGCAGTCTAATTTCTACTTGGATCTCTAACCTAGTGTTAAAATCGGTCCTAATCTCTAAACTCTTTGTACAAATTTATGGGATTCTATGTTTATAACACAGATAAATATCACAAAAAAATCAAAATTTTATTCGTGGGACGTGCCTTGAAAACATATTTTTTATTGTTAGGACTGAGTTGCGTGAAGAAGGAAAACAAGATAAAGAACTCTCTAGCTTTTTAGTTGTCTCTAGAGATGAAGTGCCACAAATTTGTCAGAATGGCCTATGTACCGGTGATTCCAAAAGAGAGATAAACATTATGAAAGAACTAGGAAATCCTCAACTTGGAGTTTACTTGTTCCGATATGTTGATATTGCTTTGAATTATGCATCCAAGCATTCATTTCCAGTAGAAAATATAATTATATTCAGGGTAAGTCTTTATATATCTCTATATTTTAAAACTGTAAAGTAATTACTCTGTAATGTGGGGAATAATTGCTTTGGATCCTGAAGTCGCCTTTATTCTGTGGAAATCCAAACAGATTTAAAACTTTGAATATAAATTTAAAATGGGCATTTATAAGGATATGTGAAAACTGAAAAAGTATAATTACACATTTTTTAAAAAACGTAAGTGGAAATTGTGGGGAGCACAAAGGAAGACAAATGATGAAGGGTTCACAATGACCTCATGCAAACGCTTTCATTTACATGTATTTGAATTTTATATAACGTAGTGGTAACATCAACTTGTGTCTATATATGAGAGTGTGTTATTTAATGCCTCTGTAGTTTAGCACAGACATCGCTGATTGAAACAAGTCCATGATTGTTCCAAGGATTATTTCTAAAATTGTTTACCAGAATCTGTAATTATTATTCACCATATTATTGATATGGTGAGAATATTTCAGTTAAAAAACCTCATTAGGCAAAAGGATTAGTGTAAGAATCTAAGGGAAAAAGGCAGAATGTATCTAAAATTCAGAGTTTATTTAGGGCAGCCATTAGTACAAGCCAGCAGCTTCCTCTGCACCTGTTAATTTATAAGACTCTGTCCAGCAATCTAAGAATTTAATCTGTTATAAAAATTACTCCAACATCTTTTCCCTTCCCCCAGAAAGATATTCTGTAGCTTATTTGTAATACTGATAATGGTGGCAAACCTTATATAATATTTTGCTGAACCTCAGACTTAAGTTTTACATGATATTTGCCATTATCATGGCAGAGTAGTGGTGCCACTTGAACCATGATGTTGTACTTATTCCTTTCTCAGCCCCAAGGGCAGGCCAGTCCTTGAAATTTTTGGCAGTATATAGGAAAAAAGCAAAATGGGAAAGACAGGTGGGAAAACATAAGCAGAGTTAAAAAAAATCAGTATAATTAAGGAGATCTACACATTTTTCTATCTAAAGTACCAGATAGAGTCTTCCTAATAATGAGCTTAGTATAAGTTGTAATATTTTGAGCCCAAAAATCACCATCTTCATGTGTGCTACTGCTTTTTAATGTGATGGAAATGTCTTATAAATGGAAGACAGTATGTAGTTTACAGAATGCCCATATTAGTTCTAAATGTCATTACTGGGAATAATTTAAAACTATAACATTCTGGTACACAATAAAGCACTTTATTTTTCAAGATTCATAGCACCAAAAAAGCTCAGTTGAACTGTATTGCTATTAGGCTAAATACACTGCTCAAAAAAATAAAGGGAACACAAAAATAAGACTTCCTAGATCTGAATGAATGAAATCATTCTTATTAAATACGTTGTCATTACATAGCCAATGTACATGTGCTGACAACAAAAATCACCACAAAAATTATCAATGGAAATCAAATTTAGCAACCCATGGTAGGTCTGGACTTTGCGAGTTACACCTCAAAAATTTAAGTTGGAAACAAAACACTACAGGCCTGATCCAGCTTTGAATGTAAATGCTCACTTAAAACAAGTCAAAAATTGAGCCTCCAGTAGTGTGTGTGCCTCCAACCATGCCTGTTATGACCTAATGCCAACACGCACTTGGGCAATACTCTGATGAAAAGGGAGCGGTATGGTCTCCTGAGGATCTCCTCCCACACCTGGGCTAAAGATACCCTCCAACTCCGCGACAAGTCTGTTGGTGCAAACGTGGCGCTTGTAGGATTGGTAGTGAGACGTGATGTCCCAGATGTCGCTCAATATGGGATTCAAGGTCATGGGGACCAAGGCAGGCCCAGCCCTCCAGTAGCATCAATAGTTCCATCTTGCAGGCAACTGCCTGACACACTTCCAGCCACATACAGGTCTTAGCACTGTCCGTGCGATTAGCGAAACCCAGTGGCAAAACTGCTATCCAGCATATGTCTTCACAAAGGGCAGTCTGAGATCCTCATCTCAGTACCTAATGGCAGTCAGGCTCCCTCTGTGGCAACACCATGCGGAGGGCCTGCTGCATCCCCCTAAAAAAGAAATGCCACCCACAGCCATTACTTGCGACCCCACTGCCAAAGCCGATCATCTGGAAGATGTTGCAGGCAGCAGAACTGTTCTCCATGGCGTCTCACCACCAACCTTGTCCACATGTGCTCAGGTGAAACCCTGCTTTCATTTGTTAAAGAAGCACAGGGCCCGCAGATTGAGCGAACTTTGCCAACTTGGTGTTCTTGGCAAATGCCAAACGTCACCGCACGGGTTGGGCTGTAAGCACAACCCCACCTGTGACGTCGGGCCCTCATACCACCCTCATGTAGTCTGTTTCTGTACATATTGAGAGCAACATGCACATTTGTGACTCCGCTGGAGGTCATTTTTTGCAGGGCTCTGGCAGTTGCTCCTCCTGTGCTCCTGGCACAAAGGCGGAACGTAGGGTGATTGGGACTTAGCTTGATCTAGGTCTTGTATTGTGCCTATAGAACCTCCTCCCTAACGTCTCCTGAACTGTTACTGCCGTGTCTCCTGGTAGTTGCCTCCCATGCTTCTGGACACTACGCTGGACACGACACAGCTAAACCTTCTTGCCACAGTTCACTTTGATGTGCCATCCTGGTATGAGCTTGCACTCTACCTGAGCCACTAAATCTCGTGTGGGTTGTAGACTCTGTCTCATGCTCCACTAGAGTGGAAAGCACGCCAGCATTCAAAAGTGACCAAAATCATCAGCCAGACAAGCACAGGAACTGAGAAGTAGTCTGACCCTGCAGAACCACTCCTTTATTGGGGAATGTCTTGCTCAACCGCCTCTGCCTTTCCACCTGTTGTCTATTCCATTTGCACAACCGCATGTGAAATTGATTGTCAATCAGTGTTGCTACCCAATGTGAAAAAGTTTGATTTCACAGAAGTGGATTGACTTGGAGTTAACATCAGTTACATTGTGTTGTTTAAGTGTTCCCTTTATTTTTTGAGCAGTTTTGTTTGCTTGCTTTGTATTTCTAGGTTCTTCTAGGAAAAGTTAAAAAAGTTCAACCACCTAAAAGCCAAAAGAAAATTGTACTGGATCCAACTCCAAATTTTGATTGTCATATGTCTAGAATTCATCCATCACTTAAGGATTCTTTGGAGGATCAGGCTACTGGGTCTTTGGTAAGTAATACTTTAATGATTTTATTTTTGACAAGATACAGCATGATGTCCTACATTTTATTTCATTTTTAAAGTTTATAATAACTGGATTTTAAGCAGGGGTGTACAATTTAGAAACAATATATTCAGAAACTATAGCAAAGCTTGAATAAAGCCTTATATAACATTTAGTCAAACAAAAAGTATTTGGTGAGAAAGATGTATATTTCTGACTTCGTTATGAAGAAGACCCTCTTTCTGAGCTCTTCAACATGGACAAAATCTAGCATTTCACATGAAGAATCAAGGGCTGGTATTTTAAACTCATTATGCTAGAAATTAACATTTGGAAAATGGAAATCTTATCCTCTATCTGATTCTGTGGTTTCTTCCCCAAACCCCAAAAACTTTAACCTTAGACTGTCTATTATTGACTTCACCCCTTTCCTAAGAGGTCGGTAGGGGGCGTACATAAGCGCACCAATGTGCCTACCGTCCCTGTCCTATTGTTTCTTTTATTTTTTATTTTTCTTATATGTAGCCATCTATTCATAACTATGTTTTTTATTTATACCTATTATCTTGTAAGAAATTTAAATCAATCAATCAAATAAATAAATAAATAAAATCCTGGCCTACAGAATGTTTCAGTGCAGGAGAAATTTATCATAAAGTACCTAGGCTTATTTTTGTGGTTAGGTTATTTCTGTTCATCATTCAGCCATTTTTGGTATGGAAATATCCCAGTTTTCTCCAAGCTTGACAGCCACAATATATATTTTACTAGCCAGGACAGGTATAATAAAAACTGCCTCTTTACAGATAATCCACGACTTACAACCACAGTTGAGCCTGGAATTTTGATCCTAAATTATTGCAGACACACATTGAGTCACCACATGGCCGGATTCAATTTTATGACCATTTTTAGACTGTCATGAAGTGAGTTACCAAGGTTGTTAAGTGAATAATGTGGCCATAAGTCTGAATCCAGCTTATCCAACATGCATTTTGGCCAGAAAACGACAAAAAATGTCACAAATTGAAATCATGTGACCGTGGGATACTGCAACCAGTCATAAATGCAAGCCAGTTTCCTAGCACCTAGAATGTGATCATCTAACCACAAGGATGGTAGGGCAGTCATAACTCTTCGAGGAAGGGTCATAAGTAAAACCAAGAAGTAGGGCCCTAACACATTCCAAACCACTGATCCGGATACATAGCCAAGTTTTTAAAGCCTTACAAAAGGTCACAAAGGTTGGATTTTAATCTCCAAAGGGAGAATATTCCACAAAGCAGGGATTACAGCAGAGAAGACTCCTGTTCCTGCCAGTCAACACTTTTTGGCTGACAGGATCTGCAGCATACCCATATTGAGCTACTGGATCAAATTGGATGGGTATAGACTCTTGGAAAAAGACATTCCCTCAGGTAACCTGGTCCCAAACCATGTAGAAATTAGTTGGATGTTGATGTGCTGTATAAAGTAGGTACAATCATTCTTTGAATTCAGTTGTCTGCTTCTGCAAAAAAGCAAGAAACTGTATATTCAGTATATTGTATGAGGCAGTACATGTAAGAGAGGATGAATATTGTCACAGATTTATAGATGGGGATTTTAAATTCTGCTTCCCTTTTGGGATATTAAATATTTTCCACAGACATTTTATCCTGAATTTCCTAAATTAGGAATTTCCTAAATTTCCTTCAGCAAATAATTTTATATTAAAATTACAAAACGTGATAAAAATTGTCATATTAAATCAGGCCTGTCAAACTGGCAGCCAACGGGCTGAATACGGCTCATGCAAGCCATTCCTTCCCTGGCTTCGCAAAGACAAAAAAAATAATATCATGATCCGGCCCATGACACAGTCATTTTGGTACTTTAATCTTTTAAGAAAAACAGTACATTTTGCACCTAGTTTGCATGGTACTTTTTATAAGAGAGATGTACTGCAACATATTTAAAAGTTTTATCATTCATTTTGTTGACATTTGATCACAATGTAGTTATTATTTTTGGTCTTTGTCTAAGTTTAAGGTTAGTTATCCAGATACTTACTTTTATATTCTTACAATACCTCCATTCACAGGTATATTTTTATGAATATAATGAACATTCAAAACCTGTGGATAAGCCAAGGCAATGTTTTCCATATGCTGTAATACATGTAAAATCTGTTAATCAGAAGGGAGGGGCTGACTCCTTCCTATCATCTTTGAAGTGTAAACTTAAAAGATTACCCAAGCACACTGGTAAGCTTTCTTGTGCTTTTATGTTAATTTTATTGTTACTCTTGAATTCTGCTCAGTTTTTCATGTTATAGACATTGTTTCATGTCTTCTTCTTAGCTTCTGCATTTAACTTCATAGCTAGGACTCCCAAAACTGGAATGGAAAAACACTAGATCAGTATTTAATAAAACTTGATAACTTTGTGTAGACTTCTTGCTAGCTGGGAAATTCTGGAAATTGAAGTCCACACATCTTAAAGTTGTCAAGGTTGACAAAACACTGCAGTAGATTTAAAGGAAAGAGACATGTATTTGGTACACTTTGTTGCCATCTACTGGTCATATAGATTTTTACAGCACATTTTTGATTGTCTTTTGATGTGTGTCTTCATTATTTATAGGTTGGATTCACATATCCACTCAGCTGTGTTTTTTTTTAGTCATGGCTTAAAAATAAACCTGGTAATAGTAGTTGAGTCTTAAGCTACAATTCCAAAACTAAACAAATCAACATATAGTTTAACATAATGTGTATAAATAAGGTCACCAGCAAAGTTTCCAAAATCTTTTGTCCATCCCATTGTCTAGTTTTTCTCACCTGCTGCAGCCCAGTCTGCTTTTTCATGACTTTCCTGCTTCTTTACCCTTGTCTCATCTTTCTTCCTGCCAGCAAGGTAACAGTTTTTTCTGTAATTTGGAGGGGGGGATCATTCTGTTATTTTTGCCTCCTTGATTTCTTTGAATTGTGTTTCTTTGTATATTTACATGTCAGCAAGGTCTACTGTACTCAGATGATTTGAATTCTGAATATAGACTTACATGGCCTTTAAAAGCTGCTGTTTTCTCTCACATTCCTATTCCTCTCTTCCTTTTTCCTTTCTGCTCATTTGTTTCGGATTTTTCCAGAGGTTAGTCATCTTCAATGATAATCAAGCAAAAAAACAACTGGATACATTTTAATAAGACATTTTTATTTCTTATAGTTTTATATCTGCACAACAATGCAAAAAGAGGTGTAGGTTTACACAAATGAAATGTGCAGAGATTGCTTTAAATTTCATTTAAGTCTTTCTGAGTTGTAATTTCTGGCTACCAAATTTCTCTTTTCAGATTGAAATATTCCTTCCTCACTACAGTGCTGTTGAAATTGTTCATTCATAGGTTTCTGAAAAACCTGCGCTCTTTTTCTCCCATCTTAATATTAAAAAGCAGCAGTTGGATTCACATAGTTGTGATTTGTTTGCATTTTAGTTTATTTTCTTCATATGAGCTCAGCCAGTTATAGTTTGTTAAACTATGGTTTTAGGCATAGGCATTCAGTACAAGCCACAATAATATAACATTAAATTTATTATTAACTTTATTTGCCACCCATCTCACAGTCTGACATGAGATGAGTAACTTACATATATCAAGGCAACATTAAGTCATTTGCATCATGTGCAAAGTGATGTGACAAGGCAAATGATATCTTTTGTCCCCATATCTTCTTCCCCCACAGATAATTATGGCTTAGTCAGATGTATAAATCCAGTCAAAGTATTTAAAATGTATTTTTTGCAATTGTACTTAAAACTAAGATTGGTGCTAGTTTGATACTGGACAGCTAGGTGTTGCATTTATGCTGATGGATGGCACAACCTGTCCAGCAAGAAAAGGGGAGTATAATGTAGAGGCTAGAGGCTATAAAAGTGGAAGGAAATAGATCCTCAAGGGACAGGTTTAGCTAAAGTATTGCATTGAGATCCCAAACCTCCATCTGGCTTCTCAATGCTGCCTTCAGAACTATTCCTTTTTTTTTTTAATCCTTAATCAGACCATTCTGAGCCCTCAGCACAGGATCAAGCTTTTTTAAAAGACTTTCTAAAATAAATTTTCAATGGCCTGTTCCATTTGCTACCATTGAAAAGGTACTGTGCTGCTATGTTTTTCTCAACCTCTGATAGATTTTTGACGGAAGGAAAAAGATGTGAGAAATGTTGAGAGAGCATAAAAAGGCTAGAAGCTCCCACTCTAATAAGATTTCGAGGGTCATTCTGTAATAAACTCTTGGCTGAAAGTGGCCAGAGTTTTTAATGTTATGTTCAGAAAATGTTGATAGACTTGCCTTCTTATGTCACTGCCCTTTGGAAAAAGAGAAAAATAGCAAGAAATAATTAATAGGCAAATAAAAAATTATTATTATTCAAGCAGGTC
The DNA here is from genome assembly GCA_004320025.1 of Laticauda laticaudata. Lineage (NCBI taxonomy): Eukaryota > Metazoa > Chordata > Lepidosauria > Squamata > Elapidae > Laticauda > Laticauda laticaudata. Next base: position 49,067 of record BHFT01000964.1, on the reverse strand, counting down.
AACATAGCAATTCTACAGTAAATGCTGCTACAGAAATTTGCTATGCCTGTTTAAGCTTTTAAAATCCTACTGGTCAGTCTTCATGTTTTGATAATACAACTTGTTCTATCCTTGGATTTGTATAAAATTGTTTGCAAGCCAAACTGAGTTTGTGGAAAATTTCTCCCTTAGAATAACTGTTTACTGAAACTTAAGAATCAGAAATATATGTTTGCTTTCTAAAGTTACGTTGGCTTTTAGCAGTTAGAATATTCCTGGGCATTTTCGCCATTGTAAAAACTTGGTGAATGGTTACAAAGACTGCATTAGCACATCACCTATCAAGGAGTCAGAAATAACTATCTATGTGGTTAAAATATGTTTTTACTCCCTTAGATAAAATATTATATTCCTCAAAAATCATATCTCTCGTTCATTAACAGGTGGAGTTATCCCTTTGGAAAATTGTACACGGGTGACAAGGATAGGTAAAAGCCAACTCATCTACGAACATTTCAGAAAACCATTAGAAATGTGTGTATCTGGCGAAGTTTCTTCTTTTTCTAAAAGCATACAGAACTGGAATGATTCTGAAGACAAAATTCATTGTGAAAAAAAGAAACACAAGCCAGCTACAAGATGGGATTTAACACAAACGAATGCAAATATTCCATGTAAATCTGGTATGGAAACCACCATAGGTATCAGAGGTGAACATGTGGGGGATGATAAGAAGACTAGTTTAAAAATAAATCTGGAAGATTTTTCTAACTGGGAAGTTGGTTCAAGTACTGTAACTACTTCAAGGTTAATTAAAGATCCAAGATTAACAAGAAGAGAACAGAATGTGGTAAAGCAAAATGAAGAACTTATTATGAAACCACCTTTTTATAATGACACAAGTATAAGCACATGCAAACCAAGCCCTGACAAGATACCATCTAGCAAAGACGAGAAGCACAATCAAGGAGAAATGGGTAGCCAGTTTCAAGGGGATGCTATTTTTTCTTCTGAAATAGAGCATTCTATTCAATTTGACACCAAATGCGCTACAAATAATTGTACTTCATCAAAAGCAGAGCATTGTGGTAATAATTTTCGGCCTTCCTGCTGTAAAAAAATGTATGCTTCTGAGTGGCCTTCAGGTGAAATCACATCAGAGAATTTTGAACAAAATAAGCTTCAAACTCTGAAAATTTTAAATCTAAAATCTAAAAACTCCAACATGGCTGAAAGCAATCAAAAAGATAAGCAAATATATTCAGCATCTGAAAAAGCAAAAAAATCCCTAGATAATGATTATACAATAAACAATATCAAAGAAAAATCTTCCAAAAGAATTAGCAATATAGACAGCCTCGGGTACCATCCTTCTGATACCTGTTTAACTGATGCTATTATAAGAGGTCTCAGTGAAAAAAGTATATGTCTTTCCGAGCCAGAATTGTTAAACAGAAATAATTTTGAGGATAGGATATGTATTTCCTTATTTACTGAAGGACAAAAAAACCATGAAATAAGCAACACAGGGGAAACATGCTTTAATGAAATACAAGTAAACCAATTAGAGGAGAAGGTTCCATGTGGACTAGAAGGCAAAAAGTACAAATCTGCAGCAGAAACTGCATTTAAAAATGCAACAGAAAGCTCATCAAGCAAAAAGCAAGAACTTGATAAGAAGGTTTTGAAGAAACCGGGAGATAATATGAACAATTATACAGAAACATCAAAAAATTCAGATACTTTAGATTTAGAAAGCACAGATTTAGTTTTTAATTTGAATCTTCAAAGAAGCACGTTAATAGAAACAGAGCGAACAAACATAGAACATTGCAAAGGGAAGTTTAAAGAACTGAAAACATTGCCTACTAAAAATGACTTGACAGATCACAAGAAAATAAATCATACAGTGTTACTCACATCAGTTCCTATATGTTTGGGGAGTATGGGAAATACAGAAATCAAGCAGTCTGAAAATACATCTTCAAATGTCACTTCTGATAGCTTTTGTAGTCAAGTTCCTGAAATATTTGGGCAAGATTTAGAGATGAAAAGTGATAACATCCACAGCTTAGACATGTATGGTGAGATTGAAAATGTACAAGAGTGTAAGAAAGGCCTCTCAGGGTGGCACAAGCCACATAATCATGGAAATATTTGTGAAGAAAATGTCTATTATTATTTACAAGCACGTTTAGATTGGGATAATATGTTTGGAAAACCTGGCTCGAACGTAAATCTTTCAAAAAATCCAACTTTGAAGGAGAATAAAGATAATTCTTTATATAGGGAAGAATGTGGGAAGGAAAGAGGAACTCAGTTATTGAATAAATTTCCATTCCCTGATTTACAAATTACAATAACCAATATAGTCCAGTCAAAATTGGAAACTAAAACAGAAAAATGTACAACTAAATCTTCAGCACCCCCAAAAGGTATTAAGTGGTCAAGAAGGGGAAAAAACAAAAAATACAAAAAGGAACAGCAAAATTCCAAACAGTATCACAAAAAGAAAGAACTCAACATACAGTCTTCACCCCAGATTTCTTCACTATCGAAGGGACAGTTAAAAAATACCAAGCAGCCTGAAAAACATATTAAGAATATTTTAAGTGCCCTTGACAACACTGAAGCCTTGCTATACAAAACCCAGTGCCCATCTCAAAAAATAATTGGTGCAATGTTTCACCTAAGAAAAGCTCGGAAGAATGTTCAGAGTTTAAAAACAGTGACAAAAGTTGGAAGAAAATCTCCAGACAGTGTATTCTCGAAAGCAAAAAGCATCTTACCAAATGGTGTTTTAGCGTTAGATTCTTTTGAAACATTAGATTGCAGTACAGATATATCTTTTAGCAGCGATTGTACGAAAAATAAAGCAATAAAAACAGTCTCTGAAAAAATTATCTCAGATACTACAGAAATTAAAAGCATAGAGCCACTTAGCGCTGAGCCTATCATATGCAACAAGAAGAGATTTGCTGGGAAAGAACTTTTTGGAAATACGCAAAAAAAGAATCAAGAGAATATTGTTACAGCCATGGAAAACAAGCACACTTTGTATTCTGGCACAAACAGCTGTAGAAGCAAAACAGATGGAAATCAATTTAACTCTTCTTCCTGCCTTAATACATTTAGTAAAACAACTGAACAGGAAATGTATACTGCAGAGAATAGGCATTGTAAATCATTGAGCAAGTCAGTTGAAAACCAAAGAAATACTAACAGAATAGCATCTTGTAGTGATCTGCTATCTCCTACATCTTTTGAAGATAATAATTTGTGCCAATCATCTCACCATTGTGTATTACAGAAACCTGAAGAAGAAAATATGAAGGAAAGAGAACTACCAGAAACCATGACTGACTCTGCAATTGAAAAACTGGATATAATCTATGACACTCCTCTGAAGTCATTAAATAACCTAGATTTAAGGCAAAAAAACTTGAAACAAATAAATCATATCATACTTAGGGAATCCACATGCACACAGACTTCCTCAGACAATACTGATAACTGTGACCAGCTTCATTTTAATTCTCCACTAACTGCAGTTTATTATACCATGCCTGATAAAACAAACAAACCCTTCACTAGCACTGAGGCCAAGCAAAATGAACACTATTTTTCAAGCATCTCTTCTAATCATTGCAGTAATTTCAGCAATCACATCAAACTTTCCAAAATAGGAATTGGTCTAAAATCCTGTGATTTCAGCTCTAAAATATCAGAGATCTTACAAAAGGCAGATAAAACTTCATCTCTGAATATATTGCACGAACAGGTTTCATACTGTAAAAGTGCTCTTCCTTGGTTCATTACAGCTTTTGAAAAAAAGCAAGGTTGTTCTTTTGAGCATGCTCTGATTTCTAGGGAAATACTTGGAAGCTCTAATGGAAATACGCAGGTGAGTCAGAAATTAAAACCTTGTGCTATAGAAGCATTAGTTGAGCTGCAAATTATAATGGAAACAATGGAGTTTATCAAGAATAAGAAAAGATTTTTAAAAGGTGAACCAACTTTTCGAAGTTTGCTTTGGTATGATGATTCACTGCATAGTGAATTGTTTGGTGGGCATTCAGGTTATCAACAGCAATCAAATTTATATCCTGCTTTTCAGATGAGATTAAAATACAGTGCCCTTAATGAATTACAAATCTACCACAAGCAGTTAATGGAAGCTTTTGAAAACACTATCTCTGAGAATAATTCTTATTATTGCTTGTTGAAATTAAGGCGAGAAATAGAGGAATGTGAATCAATAATGAAACAGAATTCCAATTTATCTGATTTTTTTTTATCTGTGCCTTTTACTTGTGGAGCTAACTTTGGAGATTCTATCGAAGACCTAGAAAATTCAAGAAAAAATACAATGGATTTAATAAATATATCTAAAAGCCTTCCAGGCATGAATTTGAGTGCTGAAAAAGATAATCATCTCTGGATTATTATTGAGATTATTGGTAAAAAAACAGAATTTGTAAAGACTTGTACCAATGAAGAGTTTAATCTTAAAACTTCATTATTTGGTCTGGAACATATATTTTTTGACGCTGCTAAAAAACTTGCATGGCCAGAAAGAAATACATCTTTAAATAACAATTTAAGGGATGGGGAAGAAGTCCTCCAAATATATGAAATTGCTGTGGCTAAGCTCTTTGATATTTATGAGCGTATGATGGAAGATTGTGGATGTGGAAATGATAATAATAGAACTTTTGGAGGAAATACTGAAGAATGTAAAGAAGACTCTTGTAACGGTAAAGCTGTTTGCTCTCAACAAAATGCAAATTGCTTCATTGAAAAGGCTGTAACTTTACAAGATACTTGCAATATAAGTGAAATCTTGGATGAAGCACAGTCTGCCGATATTGAAAGACTGCAAGAGCTGATGAACAAATGTACAGTGCAGATGGAAATTCTGAAAAAGTGTTTTCAGATTTTACAAGAAGAGGATGTAACCATACTGATAACCCAAGAAAATATATTGAACTTCATGAAGAATGGAGGAATTAATCCTGTCATTCTGAAGCCGGAAGCTATCGAAATATATACTGAATTGGCAATGATATATGAAACTATTTTTTTTCTGAAAAACTCAATAGCAAAACAAGGAGATAATCCGCGATTTCGTAGTTTACTATGGTTTGATTTATCACTTCTACCTGAACTTTTCCAGTGCCAAGAAAAAATGGCTTTCCTGTCTTATCGGAAAGATAAGCTTTTAGAAACGGTGGAGGCTTCCATATTTGAACTTCAGGAGGAGATGAGCTTTATTTATGACTATACAGAAACCTTAAATTGCTCATATGCGCTTCATCTTCTCACAAGAGAACTTGCAGAACTTTCAGAAACAAGGAAAATGTTAGGAACATCTGAGTTGCCTGTCTCCATGTGTGTAGACTTGGAACCACATGCTATGGGTTTAAATTATGGAAGTACAGTTTCTGAATTAGATCTTAACTATAACCAGTTTTCTTTACTTCTTGAAAAATTGATGTTGTCCAAAAAGAAAGACGTAGGAAAAATGGCTCACATTATGAAGGTGATGAAAACCATTGCACATATGAAGTTTATCTGTTCCGAACAGGGGAAATCACCCCTTCCTGTTGTTATACATCAAATGCTTAAAAACTGGAGAAAAACCTGTCGGTTGAAACGGCAGTTTGTGGGGACACAGTTGGATCACGGTGGCCAAAATCTTCAGGCTTCCCAAATCCTACACAAAAGATCATTTAATGTAACTTTAGAAGATGAGCCCTGCCCCTCGGAAGGAAAAAATTATGTCTCACATAACAAAAAGAAAAAGGTAAGTTCATCTAAATAGTTCTTTGTATATTCATTTATTTATTTATTAAATGTACATGTCACCCATTTCCCCCATAGGGCAACTCTGGGCAGCTTACAGAACATGATACATGAACTTAAATCATGTATTATGTAAATGATAGATGATACATTTTTAAGAGCAATGAGATTGTACTTTGCTATCCTACATATGATTGTATTTGACAACTTTCGGATATAATTTAGATCAGGGTGGATTAAGATTGATGATTTTTTTAAAAAAAAAGTTTTTTAAAATTTATCTTTTTTTGCTTTTGGAATAGAAATCTACCTAAAGATAGTTTTCCATTTAAGATACATTAATAATTTAGTTTATTCAGCATGAAATGGAACTTAAGTTATATAGCATGAGGCTGTATATTCTGCAATATTTACATTTTTGGTAAACTCATTCAATGAATCTGCAAGCTAAACAGGAAACCATTTTGTTTGCAAGTAATAATATTAAAGATGCTAGATACCAACAAGAATGAGTCCTTACATTTAAAAAACACCAGTTATTTCAGATCTATCATGGCAGCACCTGTTAATAGGCATCCGGTCACCTGCTGCCCACCATGTCCCTCACTTAGTTGTGTTTCTGCCACATCAGCCGTCCCATTAAAGTGAATGGGACTGTTGATGAGTCAACAGCAGGTCAGAGAAGAAGCTGTTGTGGAACAGAGATGACAGTTGCTCTTAAAATTATGATTTAAATGGAGTTGATTTAAATCAAGCCTTTATACTAGTGATTTAAATCATGATTTTAAATTGTGATTTAAATTGACTTCATTTAAATCAAATCCACCCTGATTTGGATGGACAATATTTCCCTTATTTAAGTCCTAAATGGGTGGATTAAGATCATAGGAAATAATGGAAACTCTGCTTTGTCCTTAATCCATACACCAGTTTCTGTACCTGTGTGTGCATGTACACACACACATTCAAAACTATTTTATATACTGAATGAAAAAATGGCCTTTTTTGGAAGGACAAGGTATATAATTTGTATTGTAATTGTATCACTTTAGGTTTAGTTTGATCTATTGTTTGGGAATAAGGAGGCCTATAAATATAATAAATAATGAAAAATACGCGCATAGAAATGTTTGGGTGATTCTGATTTACTTTCCTTGGCAATTCTTGCTGTGTACATAATTCCATTCTTGAACTTAAAAGTAATGTACCAAGCACAGCACATTATTTGCATTAGGATAAAAAGACTAAACAAGGAAAACTGCTTTATAATATCAAAGTTTCATAAATGGAATAGTACAGTTAGTCCTCAACTTTGTAACAGTTCATTTAGTGATCATTTAAAGTTACAACAGCACTAAAAAAAACTGACTTATGGCATTGTAGCATCCCCATGGTCACATGATCAAAAATTGGCAACTGATTCATATTTGTCAGTTGCAGTGTTCTAGGACCAGGTGATCACCTTGTGCAACCTTCCAACAAGCCAAGTCAATGGGGAAGCCAAATTCTCTTAACAACTGACTTAATAACTGCAGTGATTCACTTAACAGCTGTAGCAAGAAAGGTCGTAAAATGGGGCAAAACTCACTTAACAACTGTCTCCTTAACAATAGAAATTTTGGGCTGAATTGTGATTATAGGTTGAGGACTACCTGTATATATGGATTTGATTTTAAAACGCCAGATGATTTTTGATGTCATTTTGCAAAAGTAAAATGTTTTAAATCTCAAAAGTTTGCTTTAATAATTACTAGCATACTTTTAGACAAGAATTAATCCATTGTATGATTAACGATATACAGATTGAAATAAACAATTCCCAGAATGTTTGGGGATGCACATCACAGCACTTCCTTCCAACTTTCTTCTCCAGGGCCCTAGATCTTGTTTTATGGCAGAGAAAGAAATGGAAAGAAAGTCCCGCAGGTATTGACAGAGCAACTGCTTGTCATTAGAAATGGAGGCATAACTACATCACTCTAGCAGTTGCATCTGACGTGGAAAAAGATTGAATCAGCCCCATCCTTTCAATACTCATGACTTTTCAAGTTAGCGAGCTATTAAAGAAAATTGTGGAAAGCCTGTTGTCCTTGTTCCTTGTAAACTGCTTTATTGGAATGCTTGAGCACTTGTAATTAGATTGCATAAACTCAGTGTTCCCTTATCTGCAACTGCTGCTTTTTCACAAATGCTATTCTTTGTATTTAAAAAAAAAAATAAGACTTACTATAAGTATATTCAGGACACTTTCTAATCCATGTATATTTTGCCAGAAAACTGCTTTGTTTTTAAGAAGTTCCAGGAAGATTGTTACAAAGAGTAAATACAAGTCTGGTTTTTTTTAATCATTTCAGTTAATGTGAATTTTGTTACAAAGGAAATAAAAATATGTAACTAATGATGGAATATTACGGTATTAGTTTCTGTTGTTATATCTTGCCTTTCAATCCTTTGGCCTCATCTGTCCCATACTGAGATTTCCATGTAATTCATGATGTAATTAAAATAATCTGCATTCGGTAAAAACAGATAAAATAAGCAAATCTGAACCAAGAATCAGCATAGTGGTTAAGGCACTAGTCTAGAAAGTGGGAGACCATGAGTTCAATTCTCGCTTTAGGCATGAAAGCCAGCTGGGTAACTTTGGGCCAGTCATTCTCTCTCTCAGCCCAAACTACCTCATAGGGTTATTGTTACGGGGAAAATAGCAAGAGGAAGGTGTGTTGGATATGCTTACTGCCTTAAATTATTTGTGAAAATAATGGCAGGATACAAATAAATAAAATATCCAGGTAAAACAATAAGTTAGACAAGGAAACTTAAAATATTAGTTCTGTATAAAAGTTCTAATTGTACCAAAGCGAACTGTAGTTAAGATCCCCAGAGTATCATATCATAGCTAATAAGTATCTGATTATTGTGGTAGGCATGCAAAGATTGTCCTATTATCCATACAGTATTCCAAGTCACTGTTGACTTCAGTGATAATGCCTAATTTTTTTGAATTGGAGCAGTGAAGTCAGTGAAGCAAAAAAAATGATTCTCTAAAACAGAGATGGACAAGTTTCAGATTTTTAAGCTTATACTAGATACACTGGATGGAAAAGTAGGATAGTTTTTGTTATTCATTATTTCTGCTTAACAGAAATTTTAAGTATTTTAAAGTATACACTGTACAAGTAAACCTTATTTCTACACACCTTGCCTAAATCCTTGCCATAACTTGAGAATACTGTCTTTCTTGAGATTCTAAGAAATCCTTTCTTAGTTCTGTCTTAGAGAATATTTCTTCCAGAGGCATCAAGCTATACCCATAATTTTCAGAATGGCAATTTTGGAATTCAGCTACATTGAAAAAGGTTGATTGTTCCTTTTTTTCTCAACAATTCTACACATTCCTTGAAATAAGTTATTTAGATTTTTTTACTTTGACGTAATTAGGTTTCTTGTCATAATTCATTTCCACTATCTTTTACTGGCTCTATTTGCACCCATATGCAGCATATGCACAATTTTCTTAAATGTCCTGCCAATATTCTATATAGACATTTGTTAACATCCATTTCTAACCCTGAATATGTTTCCCAAAGGTGAGACCCTAGAACAGGGGTCTTCAAACTTGACAACTTTAAGACTTGCGGACTTCAATTTCCAGAATTCCTCCAGTCATGTTAGCTCAGGAATTCTGGGAGTTGAAGTCCACAAGTCTTAAATTTGTCAAGTTTGAAGACCCTTGCCCTAATTTTTTTTTTATTTTACTATTAATTTTGTATCAACACCTTTTGCTCATGATACAATTTAGAATTTCCTTACTCACACAATATCTCCAATTATTACAGCTTTTAAGTTAAAAAAACTTGTTAATTGCTGTGAAGATGTATTATTGCAACCAGGAAAAATGAAAGCTACAAACTTTGTTTGCAACATAAATAAGCGTATGCAGAGCATTGGTAAAGAAAACAAAAACACATAACGCATTTAATTCAGCTTATATTACTATTTTTAACCTCTTAGGTAGCTGCTTCATTGAAGACAACTACCAAGATAGATGAAAAAGAAGTCAACAGAAACGTGAGGTATACATATTAAGTATAAATATTGATTTAATACAAAAAAAACCCTGCATTTGTCTTTTATTATTTCACTTTTAAACTTCTGTTCAAAAATGTGCTTGGACAATACTAAGTTTTTCTTTCTGCTGCAGCCTTTTTATGTTCTTCTCTCTCCCACATTTGCATGGGAATAAAAATTGCCAGTTTGATTGATGTCAGATGTCTGGAGGAGAAAATAGAGGTTACTAACCTTCTATGTTAAGACATTGCACCATTTAAAACATAAGCAAGTAGATCTTTATTTTAAAACTCCAATTTAGGTTTTTTCCCCAAATTATATTATTATTATATAACCTTAAATATCCTTTATTTTTGGATTACATGTTTAAGCATGTAACTAACAGCAAACTTTGCTGTATTTATGATTCCCTTTCAATCTAGTTTCAAAACCAGTTCTAGAGTTAAAATTATCTTCAGTACTCTTCATAATGGCTTACACTGGAGAAAACCAACCTATAATTTGCTTAACTTTGTGTTGTTCACTGACATCAACCATAGTGCTGATAACCCTGAGCAATATCCATTAAAATTTGTGTTTTACCGTAAGAAACAACACCCTAAGTCTAGATTGACCATGCTTATGGTTGGACTTTTTGAAGTCCTCCATGGTTCTATTTTGTCTCCTTTATCAAACCTAGATGAGGCCTCTGGAATGTAGCTACAAATTTGGATTGTGGGATCAGCAATCTGTATCCTTCATTTCCCTTTCTCAGGAGCTTCTGGAGAAGTAATGTGCAAATTAAATCATTACCTGGAAGCAGTGATGTATTAGAAAAATAGTTATAAAATAAATTGAACCTAATCCTAAAAATGTGTAGGCAATGCTTGGTTGCTGTCAAGGCATTAATGTCTAGGGATGTTCTCAGACATCCTAGTCATGGTTGTCCCAAACGTGTTTTCAAAATGGCAACTGGACTTTCTTGATTTTTCTTGAAGACTTAACACTCTAGAGCAGGGGTGTTAAACTTGATTTCATTGAGGGCTACATCAGGTTGTGTTTGATCTTGATGGGCTAGGGTGGGCGTCGCCAGCTTGATGTCACTTGTGTCGGGGCCACCTGTGCAAGACTTCCCTCTCATTATAATCTTCCTTCTTTCCTTCTCTTCTTTTTCCTTCCCTCTTCATTCTTCCTTCTTCTTCCTTCCCCTCTTTCCTTATTTTTCCTTATTTGCTCTCTTCCCATCTTTCCTTCTTTTACTTTGTCTTTCCTCTTTCCCTTTTTCCTTTCCTGTCCCTTCTTGCATGTTCAAATGCAAAAGGGGAAATTTTGTTTTGTTTTTAGTTTGTTCTGCAAGCGAAAATGGAGCTTGGGGCGGTATGTGGCCCTCTGGGCCCCAGTTTTGGCCGCAACAGCCTCCTGCAGCACTCTGCCAGTGAAAACAGGCCTTGTTTATGATATAGTTAAATACTAGTGGACTAGTATTTAAAATTAAATTTATACAACATTAAAACATTATATAGCTTATTTTGCTTTGACTTAACTTGTACAGTTTCAGCCAATTGCAATTTATTCAGCAAACCATAAAACAAAGTGAGTATATAGTCAGTTTAAGATCATGAAAGAAAATATGCTTTGGATTTTTGTAACTCAAAAGTTTAATTTCTTAAAATCCTTTGTTCAAGATGCCTTGTCTATACACCACAGCTGTTTTGTGTTCTCCAATCTAAACTAGAAGAAAAACTGGTATTTGCACTTTAAACAAAATCTTCACATTATTTTTGCTCCCATATTATTTACTTTGTGTACACCTACATGAAAAAGCAATGGTCTTTGAGAAGGATTACAAAACAGCTAGTCGAAATATTTTTGAAGTTGATGAAGTATTGTCCTTAACTTTTAGACAATATTTTAGATTTTACTATTTTAACTTTTATTTTTTTCTTTAAAAATCATGTTTCTATTTTCATATGATATGAAGGCATCTTCAGAATATGAGTTATGAATGTAATAATTGAAAGACCTCTTAGAACGTAATTTCATGTACGCTATGTACACATGCTTACAGCAAAGAATAAGCCTGTGCTGATTATGCTTAACATGTATGAGTCTTAGATCTTGATATTTATAATCAAAATTTAAAAAGCTATTTATATAGGCCTGATCTTCACTACATCAATACCTCATTCTGGGTTCATAAATATAAGGACAGCAGTTTTGATGAATTCCAGAAAATGCTATTGTTTTAATGTGTTGTATTGAATTCTTTTCTTCATAGCACTTCTGGGACATTTTGAGAATTGAGAAGCTGATTTTACAGTGAAGGATATTATAACATTCCACCCTTTTGATATTGTAAAAATTACTTCAAAAACTGTAGGAAATTAATCTGATGTTTGTTTTGCAGAAACAATGGGAAGTGTAAATCCTCAGGAGGTGGACAACAGTTAAAAACTCCACTGGAAACCCAATATAGAAACAATAGGAATTTGAGAGAGAGAACACCAATCATATTTTCACAATTAAAGGCTGCTTATCCTTGTGAACTTATTCATGCTTCACCAAATACCTCAGAACTGAAACTGAATAATGCAGATGCATTTTCAATTCAGCAAAATTTGCAAGATCGAAAAAATGTCAAAGAGGGAATAAAGACCAGTCAGTATACAAAGGAACATGATGAATATTTTTCATCCTATAGTGGTGTAAATAAATGTATGTCTGTATCCCCAGTGAAAGTTCAGAGATCTCCTGAAGAAGCTATTAGCTCAGTGGAAAAATTAGGTGAAGGTGATTTTGTACTGGCCACAAAAAATGCACAGCAAAATTTAAAATTGGGTTGTTTTCAAAATTATTCAAATGTAGAGTCTGAATGCAGCATGGACATCAGTTTATCCCCAGACAATAGTGCAAATAGTGAAAAATCTGAAATTTCCAAATACCTACCCGTATATAACTCAGAATCTTCAATGGTGACAGAATTAAATAAATTCATGGAACAGCAAAGTTTCCAATCTGAACCTTTCAGTGACGATATCCAAAATTCTGATGAATGGTCTGCTATTAGTCAAAATGAATATTTTGAGGGAACATCAATGCACATTTATAGGACTGTCTATCCTTACTATTCATGGTATCAAACTAGTAATTCCCGCTTAGTAACTCATACTTACCAAGAATCAAATTCCCATGAAATATATCCACTTAACACCTCAGTGTCTGCAACTGCATGTACAGAGAACACTGCATATTCCAGTAGGTTTCACACAGAGACTATTAGTCACTTTAGTGTTAGAGAATCACAAAATTTTAATATTACACAGGCCTATCCAATGTACCAGTACTTCAGTTCCATAGCAGGCTATCCATATAGTTATCAGCAGCAGCAAACTTGGTATGAAGAAAATTGGCCTTTGTCGCATACTGTTTTTCCATATCCTTCTGCTATTGGTTTGTGAAACAATGTCATTTCAGAGGTGGTCTTCAGCAGATTCTGACCAGTTCTAGAGAACTGGTAGCGGAAATTTTGAGTAATTCAGAGAACCAGCAAATACCACCTCTGACTGGAGATTTTATAGTATCCTTCCCTGCCATGCCCACCAAGTCACACCCACAGAACTGGCAGCAAAAATTTTTCAATCCCACCACTGTGCCATTTCAATAAATATTAAATCACCAATATTTCTGGAGGTAATATTTTTTGAATGACAATTAATGGTTGTTAGTATCTTTTTTGTCTGACAAAGATAAAATACAGTTTCAGTTAAGACACAGGGATGGTGAATTGCTTTTGAGCTTCTTAAGTTTCCTCTTGCATATTAACACAGCCATGACTATATGGAAGAAATAGTACGACCCGATATATTACATTTATTTGCTGCCTATCTCACCATGGGGCTATTTTGGGTGGCTTAACAACAATAAAAAAGAAGAAATGTGTCAGGTTCCATAGATCTTTATTTGGATGCTGCCATTCTGGTGGGGAGGGGGCCTGGAGGCGTTCCTCAGGTTATAACTTTCTTCCTGGTGCCTATCCTGTGCTTTAATTTACCTTCCGGGAAAGGAGGGGGAGGGCCATCTGTTTTGTCTCAGCTCCAGCGCCCCCAGCAAGCAGTGCCTGAGAACAGCTTCTTATCACCTTCTCAGCCTGCAATTATCAAAACGTCTTTGTAGCTGCCGACTGGCTTATTTGACACCAGACTGAGGGGAGGGGTCTCTAACTATTTTAATCTAACGGAATTGCGCAGGAATCCTCAGATCCTGCTTTCTTTGTCTTGCTATCACTTTTCTTCAATAAATGTTTCCTTCTGAAATGTCAGTTGTTTGAAGAGTCCTACTTTCTTGAGCGGAGAGAAGAGGCAAGTTCTTACAAAATGAAAAGAGAAATAAAAGAATAGAACAATAAAATAATGAAAAAGAACAAAATACAGTGGGTATACAACAATATGAAAACCCTAATATATGAATGGTTACAAGGACCATTTCTCAGCAATTTTTTCAAAACTACACAAACCTCATTTACTAATCTTCAACTAGAAAGCGCATTTGATACCTCCAGTTTACTATTCTGAATTCATCTTGCAATGTTAATAAAGCATTTGCGGGGGGGGAAACTAATGATTTCTTAATGTTACTCCAGTATTTCATTCTACATATTTACGGTACTTGTATTTAACTTTCTTTCCATAAACCAGAAAAAAATCCTGATCAGAGAGAATAGCCTGATAAATAGAAAAATAACTACACTCATCCTTTTTATTCTGTCTCAGCAATACAGGCTTGGTAATGCAACATATTTACTAATGTAGCACATAATTATCTAATCTATCCCTGTGTCTTTAATGTCTCATTTGTTGTGAGACAAACTGAAAATGTTCTTTCATTTGTTTAACTAAAATATTAGGATGAGATAAACATAGAAATGAAGGCCGAGTCCAAGAGTTGGTTTTGCACTAAAATGCTTATAGATGCTTTCAAAAAATTTTGCGTAATATAGACGACAGCATGGAAATTACCACTGTACTTGAAAAGAGAAAACAAAAAGGAATCCATTTAGAAATAGATGAAGTTCAGAAGAGATAAAAGGTAAAGGTGTTCTGACAGAATTTACTCCACTAGTTGTAGCCGTCTTTAGGGGTGATTTCCTCTCTGTTTCTTTGACACACGGATGTCAAACTCGAGGCCTGTGGGCCACATGCAGCCTGCCAGGTGCTTAAATCCAGCCGCAGGGCCGGCCTGGAAATAGCAAGGGACTGTCCCGCGGTGCCTCTGGTGGCTGAAACGGGCCACGTGCAGCCGCCTGTACCTCATTTTCACCCTCCATGGCCGCCTGCAGCACTCTGCCAGCCCAAAATGGGCCCAAAACAGTCTTACCATCAAAGAACTAAGTAAGTAATAAGACTATTCCAAACATTGGAGAGAGAGGTCATGAAAAAAGGATTTGATTTGGGACAAAAAAATGACCACTATTAAACCTTTGAAAATAAAGCAAAAATATGAACGTTAAGTGATGTTATTTATTCTCACTAACAGCACATTTTTTTTCTGCAGTACAGTAGTACAATAGATATGGCCCACGTTTGTAATTCATGCTATATGTAATTTTATTTCTACCTCTTTTGAAGGGAGGCATGGTGGCTTAAAAGGTGCTGGAAAAGATCTATACTCTGGTGGTTTGAGTCCTATCATTGTGTGATGGAGTGAGCTCCTGTTATTTGCCTCTCTCCTGCCAACCTACCGTGTTTCTCCAACAATACGGCCTCCACCAATAGGAAGCCCCACCATGTTTTATAGGTATTCAATTTATAAAATCGAATTAAGCCCCTCCCCCCAAATTAAGGCCCACATTAAACATGCGAAATGGTGGGGGGGAGGCTTGCATTTAGGAAGTGCTCGCATGCCTGGATGTGGTGCTGCCTGCGTTGGTGGGGCACTTCATACCCGGAGACCTTCCCGCTTTTCCTCCCTTGCTGCCGCGGCGTTTGGCGCAGCCACGTGTGGCCAATCAGGGCTCCTCCCTGCAACCGGAGCCCTGAGGAGACACTTGGCTTCAGGCGCTCCCATCGCTGTGTTCCGAGGGAAGGCGCTCGCCCGAGAGGATCTCTCCCTCTCTTCTCTCTCTCTCCCCGCAAGGTCTGCGCTGAGGCTGAGGAGGCTGCAGCCAGTTCCTTCTGCTTGTTGAATCTTCAGGAGAGATGGGAACTCTAGTTCTATTCACTAGAACTATGTATTCATCTAAACCTTGAAGAAAACAAATTCAGATGCCCGAGGTCAAGGCAAAAATAGGTTGCCCTCAACTTAACAACCACAACCGAGCCCCAAAATTATGTTATTGAGAAATTTGTTAAGTGAGTTTTGCCTCATTTTACGACATTTCTTGCCACATTTGTCAAAGGAATCATCACTGCAGTTCGTTAAAGGAGTAACACGGTTGTTCAATGAATCTGGCTTCCCCATTGACTCGGCCTGTCAGGAGGTCATAAAAGGTGACCACGTGACCCTAGGACACTGCTAGTCATAAATGTGAGTCGGTTGTCAAGCATCCAAATTTTGATCCCGTGACCCCGGGGATGCTGTGACGGTCGTAAGTGTGAAAACCGGTTCATAAGTAACCTCAGGGCATGATAACTTCGAACGGTCACTAAACAAACCGTTGTAAGTCGAGGACTGCCGGCACTTTCACTTTCTTTTTCTTTCCCTTGGTTCCTACTGCTATATCACAGGGCTGTTTCTGCTTCAGAAAGGGGTTGGAAAACTTCACCGGCGGTTCCTTTTCCCGACCAGGGTTCGAATGTTCCGCCTACAAGGGTCGAGTCCGCCTGCTGGAAGGGGGCGCTCTCCCCCTTTTGACGTGAGACGTAGAGCGGAAGTGCGCAATGCCGTGACCGTCGGCGTCCGCCATTACACGGTGCCGGAGAAAGAAAGAGGGAGGCCTAGGCTCTCGCGCGCCCTGTCGAGACGGGCGGGTGGGCGTCTGCCCGTTGGTCCCTCCCCTTTTCCTTCCTTCCGCGCCACGGCGTCGGCGTCGGCCTTCCCTTCCCCTCCGTTCTCCCTCCGGCTGCTTTTGGGCCTCCCCGAAGCACGCCGCCCTGGCCGCGCCGCCGAGCGCTCTCTCTCCTCGAAACTGAGCTGGCGGCAGGCGGCGGGCCGGCATGGAGGACAAGAGCTTCACCAAGGAGTTGGACCAATGGATCGAGCAGCTCAACGAGTGCAAGCAGCTGAGCGAGAGCCAAGTGCGGACCCTGTGCGAGAAGGTGGGTGAGGCGCGGAAGGGAGAACCCGCGCTCGTGGTTGGTTGGGGTGGACTCCCGTTCTGGACCCCTCGCTCGGTCCTTATCCGAAAAACGTCTATGGGAGGGAAGGGTGGAAAAAGAAAAAGAGGCCGAGGATTGCTTCACCAAAGGCGCTGCTTTCTTTCTTTCTGCTGCGTAGAACAGGCCCTGAGAGCCGAGACGACTACATGGAGTAGAAGAAGGTGGTTTTGTCAGGAAGGGGGTTCGATACACACACACACACCGCTCAGAGGAGAGCCTGAGAATCGTTCTCAGGCGGTACTTTTCTCCTCTGCTTTTAATTTATTTTTATTTATTTTCTTTAATGCACACATTGTAGCCGCGAGAATGTTTTCCTAGCCTTCGTTGCCCTCAGACTCTTTTGTTTCTGAGATTTTGTCTTGTGATCGGCAAAGATGGACGTGGGGAGGCTTGCATTTCTGTTTTGCCCAGGGGAGAATCAAGGTCAGGCGGGAGGAAATTGGAAAAGCCTGGAGTGATCCGTGGCGTAGAAGACAAAACACAGAAAAATGAGTGGGATAGATTTCCCCCCAAAGGTAGCTCTTCAAAATGTCATTTGTCTACTCTTGCTTGTTCGCTTTTTACTCTGATTTATGAACAGCGCTGACATTGCTTGGAGGAAGAGGACTCTCGCAGGACTTCCTGCACCATAACAAAATAATGAGTATCGAGGAAGAGTTTTAACATTTTAAATATGGAGTTGGAAAACAGGTTGTGGAAAGTTAATGAAAAGGCCTCTAGAGTGCTTCTCTTCCCTTTGTTTTTTCCCTGCATCTATTTAAAACGCTGAAGATTCACAGAGTTTAATTTGTTTAAACACACCATTCTTATTTACACAAACTACAAACACCATAGTACATGCTATATTTATAGCTAGAGCTAGTAAAAGATCAACAGGGTACAGTGGGCGTGTACTTGGTGGCCTTTGATGATTCATTTATCTTCATTTCTGGAACATTCCCATCTTCTATCAAGATAAGGCACACATAGGACCCAGTATATTTGAAGAATTTTTATTCAAAATTATACTCTTTTTAGTTGCCAGTGGTAAATAAAATTACTTTTACTGAGATATCAATTAATGTGGCTTTCTCTGTTCCAGTTAGGTTATTTCACTTAAAGCAGTGGTCCCCAACCTTTTTTGTACCAGGGACCAGTTTCACGCAGAAACACTTTTTCAAGGACCGGCAAAATCAATTCTTCCCCAATCGTAAAGGGCTTCTTAGCTTTAGCTAATANATTTTAATCACGATTATTCATTCTTTGCGGCCCGGTACAAAATGATCCACGGACCGGTAGCGGTCCGGGGCCCGGTGATTGGGGACCCCGGACTTAAAGAACTGAGAGTTTTTTCAACAAAAAGTGCTGAAGTACAGTAGAGTGTTTAATGCATATATGTGCCTTTCCCATATGTGGCACAACCATGAGATTAAAACACACACATTTTTTAATTAATAGGATTTCCCAAAGTTTGAACATTATAAAGCAGTGGTTAATAAATAAAGCTTTGGATTTCTTAATATTTTATTAAAGGTAGGAGAGATGTGATACTCCAGTTACATTGGGAGGGGGGTTTCTTGATGTTACTCTCTACTTCTATGTACACATAGTTGCTTAAATTTGATTAAAAGTGTTTGAAGAGATTCCTTTTTGGTTAAGGTACCAATCCTTCAAAAAGGAGTCTTTACTCTGTTTTACAACAACCTCAGTGTGTTATTTTCAGCCTTTGGCTCTAAGAATCCCCTTATATCCAGAAGGTGGCATTGAAAATATTGTTTGGTCCTAACAAATAATTGACTCTCCTCTGGGACCTGATGGACCAGCTATTTTTGCATGAGCTTCTGCTCTAAGATACAGCCTTGAACTGTGAAATGAAGCATAATTTACATGGGCCTCTTTATAACAGAGCAAGCAATATGAAAGCATTCTCACTGTTAAATGTAGAAATATTTGGAAGTTGGTAGTTAGAGTATTAGGTAGTCCTTGTTTTATGACCAGTTGCTTAACTGCTCTTCAGAGTTACAACAGACTTGAAAAAAATCAACCTATTGAAGGTATGACTGCCAAACTACCACCACACACAGATCACATTTCAGGTGCTTGGCAACTGGCTGGAATTGACAGCTGGTTGCAGTGTCACGTTTTGTAATGTTTTATTGCAGTTTTCCAGCAAAACAAATGCCATTGGATCAGCCGCCTTTAAACTTACAACCACATGATTTGCTTAACAACCCTCATAAAAACAGTTGTAAAGTTGAGTCAGCCTCAAATGGTGTACTCTACTTAACAACTGCAACAACTTACAAATTCCAGGCTTAATTGTGGGCATAAATCAAGGACAACCTGCATAAATGCAGCAGTTGTTACTTTGCTCCCAAAAAAGAAATGAACATGAACTAGTAATAGTTGAAATAAAAAGATGTAGACATTCAAGTTATGAGATTGATTTCTGTGTAATTTAAAATTTGTATATTTCCATCTAATTTGGTTGGGCCAATATTTAAAATTCCTTTGTTTTTTTCTACCTGTTTTGTCTTTGCAGTATTGGAATAGTAATTTTTTAGCCATTTCTAGCAAAAGAACAGTAACCAAGACTGTTACTGATACAAGCTAACAATGTTAGCATGATGTTAGGTAGTCCTCAACTTACGAAGATTCATTTAGTGACCTTTCAAAGTTACAAGTGGCTCTGAAAAAGTGACTTATGATCATTTTTCACACTTCCATCCATTGTAGCATCCCCATAGTCATGTGATTAAAATTTGGATATTTGGCAACTGGCATGTATTTATTACAATTGGAGCGTCCCATGGTCATGTGACTTTTGTGATCTGACAAGTAAGAGTCAGTTGGGAAGCCAGATTTACTTGACTGTAACTTAACTGTAACTGTAACTTAATAATTATGGTATTTCACTTAACAGCTATGGCAAGAAAGATCGTAAAATGGGGCAAAACACACTTAACAATAGTCTTGCTTAGCAATGGAAATTTTGGGCTCAATTGTGATTGTAAGTCAGTGACTAACTGCATTGGATTGAGAATTGAATGAAGCCCCTTCTGGTATACTCTATTACATGCAAAACTTTCAGCGTAGCCCTGGGAGTTTACAAAGTAAACAAAAATTCTTATTTAAAATTCTCTTTCAATTAAATTGTTTTTTTTAATATAAATTGTCTTTTATCTTTAAAATCATTAATATTGTGACATATTTCTCATTCTAAATATTGATGTATTAAGACATAGATATTTCATGTTTACATAGGGTTCTTTTGCCAGTCACACAGGTATCCATTTCAGATTTCAGTCATAAATTTGAAAGATGTAGGAGAACCACCTTTACAATACATAATTACTTGTTTGTTGAAAAATGTTTTTATTAAATTTGTAGAAATATTAGGTAAGCACTTAATTAAAACAATTCCCTTAATTGTGAAACAATTTTTACAATTTTGTCTAATAATGTAAATATTAAATCACCATTTAATATTGATTAAAAATAAATAATCTAAGGTAAGACCTAATAGTAAAAATGTAAGGATATAATAATGCAATTATTTTCCAATAAGAATTGATACATTACTACATATACAAATGCATGTAATATTTAAGATTTATTCAACAGAACTATATTGTACTTCTATAAGTTTATACTATTTCTGAAATATGTAATAATGTGTACTTTATTCTAAACTAAGAAAAATGAAAATTACATGCAGTATAATGCTAACTTTAGATATTACATTCATTTAAATAATAACTTTTATGTCAGGGGTGTCAAACTCCCGTCATCATGGCGGCATCACGTGACGTATCATAACTCTCCCCCCTTTGCTAAACCGGGCATGAGCATGGCTAGTGCCCGATGCATCCAGCCTGCAGGTTGTGATTTTGACAGCCTTGCTATATGTGAAGACCTATCAGTGATTTATTAGATTTATAAAGCATAAATTTTCAAATCTAGTAATCCAATCCACTCTGGATTTTATTGTTGGCAAACGATGTGCTTGGGGAAAAATAAGTTATAATTTCTAAAAACTGATATCTTTTAAAAGTTACTATTGGTAAAAGACTGCAGGTGGAAAAAAACAACAATGTTCTAGTTAATGTTTAATTTTTTTGGTACCTTCAGTTTTTTAGCCTGTTGCTGATGAAATTCAGGTTTGTATATATACTGTGCATTTATAATTGAAAGGCTTCCTGAGTTGAGTTTTTTAAATATATGTTGACTTTCATTCTCCTAAGACTACCTTAATTGCCAGTTATAAGTAAGAAAATGAGATTGGAAGGAAACAACCGAGTGAGCAAAATTATGAGAAGAGTTGATGCTGAAGAGGATTTTGAATCTCTGTAATGAATTCAAAGAAATATCCTAGCATTTCTGTTAGGAATTTTTCTTGAAATTTGTTTAATTTGTTGTAAATCTAATTTAGGCAGATTTCCCAGCTGATCAGCTGTTTGTATGTTTTTTTTCTCTCCCTTATTAGGCTAAAGAGATACTAACAAAAGAATCAAATGTTCAGGAGGTTCGGTGCCCTGTCACAGTGTGTGGGGATGTCCATGGGCAATTCCACGATCTTATGGAGCTTTTTAGAATTGGTGGGAAATCGCCAGATACAAACTATCTATTCATGGGAGATTATGTTGACAGAGGCTATTATTCAGTGGAAACTGTGACACTTCTTGTGGCATTAAAGGTGAGTTTGTAAAACTGAGGTTATTAGAAGCCTATTTGTAATGCATTTTTAGACTGAGTTTTTCAGTGTACATTATGTACAAAGGCATAAGTGTGAAACTTGGAGTAAAATGATGTGACCAATTATATGGATGGATTATTACAATGCCTGTTTATTCTCTGTGATTAGGTGCGCTACCCAGAACGCATTACAATTTTAAGAGGCAATCATGAAAGCAGACAAATTACACAAGTATATGGCTTTTATGATGAATGTCTGCGGAAATATGGAAATGCCAATGTTTGGAAATATTTCACAGATTTATTTGATTATCTTCCTCTTACAGCTCTAGTAGATGGGCAGGTAAGTAATGTTGTGCAACCATATGGTCTCATTAGGTTTCATTAAATGAAGTTCGAACATTTGATAAAATAATGTAATTACATCATAATTATCTTTGAATAATAAATGAGTACCTGACATTGTCTTTTTTGTTACTCTTGGAAATCTTCCTCAAGGATGCAGGTGTGTGAAAGTTATTATAACAGTTGTCTAATGGTAGTATAATTGCGTGATGCTTTGCCTCAGATTTAACATCCTCAATTCATGCTATTAAATGAAAATGTCCACATACACATTCACAATACATTTATACATAATAAAGGATAAATATCCAGAAGACCATATAGTTCTAGATAGACATAACTTTTAAAATACTAATCTAGATAAAATGTGCTATTATCTTAAAATTTTGAATACTGATGAAGATCAGAAGCTGTATAATTTTAACTATACCTTATTGCGTGTGTTACTTAAACTGAATAGTTGTTAAATGTAACAGTGGTTAGAGGTAAAAAGTCAATGTTATGAATTTCAAAGACAGTGTCTACTAAGCTAAACTACAATTATCCAGTGTCAGTGACTTTGACATTAGATTCAGATAATCCAAATCAAAGTAAAAATTGCCAACATCTTCCATAAGTAAGCCAGGAAGAAGGAAGTCTGCTCAGAGTCACAAGTCTTAATTCGGTGGCCTTAAAAATTTAATCAAGAAATAAAGGTTTAAAGTAGACTGCCTGCATATGTATAATTTGATCTTTTCTCTTATTAGATCTTCTGTCTCCATGGAGGTCTTTCTCCTTCTATAGATACACTGGATCATATTAGAGCACTTGATCGTTTGCAGGAAGTTCCACATGAGGTAATATTACTGGAAGTCCTTTTATGGAAAGTATGGTATTTTTCCTATTGCTGAAGAACTTAAATTTTAGAATGTTAAAGCAAATTATCAAATTTTTAGAATTGAAGAAACTAACATTAACATATAAGCAGCTGCTACTGTTTCCATATATTGGAGTTACATACATGTGTACAAACTATTTTTCCCATTTTTAAATAGGGTCCAATGTGTGATCTGTTATGGTCAGATCCAGATGATCGTGGTGGCTGGGGGATCTCTCCACGTGGTGCAGGCTACACATTTGGTCAGGATATTTCTGAAACATTTAACCATGCCAACGGACTTACATTGGTGTCTCGGGCTCATCAACTTGTAATGGAGGTAAAATTACATTGTACCAATCATTTGAGGATTCAGAGTGCCTTATCTTTGGGCAAAAAAAGTTTATATGAAGGAAATAAATAAATATGAAATGTCAAAGGTGTTTCAGATATGGCACAGTTCCACTAGCTGAACCCCTCAGTAACCATGCTTTTTCTTAGACCTGTAATCTTACATTCTCAGATAAATACTTGTCATAGCAGTTATAGCAGAGACATGTTACTGTCTCTTTAGCCAAAATGCATTTTTTTGGTACCATGTATGGCTGTGCAAGATCATGGAAAGATTCAACTTCTTTAAAGTTCTGCTGACTGGTACAGTGAGCATACAAATCTCAGTGGAAGTACTTATCTGTCTTTGGATCTGAATATCACAGCTTAGTATATATAGTCTCACTATAATTGCTTTTTTCCATTAAGTTAAAGGTCAATACAATATCTATATTGTACTGACCTTTATATATATGGAGCAAATTTCAACTAATACATTAATCCAGTCTCCTCTTCAGACTTTGTAAATTCCTTCATCAGTCGCTCGTGTGATACCTCTGCAATTCTAAGTAACTTTATATTTTATCAATCTAAAGGCCCTGTCACACTGCCCAACGGATGCAAAACGTTTGTAAAAAGGACACAGCGGACGAGTTCCCTCCGGTTGTTATCCACTCTCAAAAGGGGCAAAATTTGCATAAGCAGAGCGGATAACACGAAAAGGAACGGACGGGGGGGAGACTCAGAGCGGAGGAAAGCGGATGCGTAGAGGATGCAGAGCGGATGCGTAGAGGATGCAGAGCGGATGACGCAGATGCATAGCTGCATCCGCTTTCATCCTTTCTCCGTCTGTGCTACTAACGCTGCGCGTCCCCGTTCAGTGTTCTCCTGCGTCCCTTTACCTGGAACGGATTTGAGTTGCGCGGATGCGCAGCGGAGATATAGCAGATGCGTAATGGATGCAGGAACGGATTGTCCCCCGTATGCCTAGAGGATGCAGAACGGTTGCATTGGAATACATTTTCGCGCTCAAAAGTTTTGAGCAGCTCAAAACTTCTGAGCGGATGAAATGTCAATAGACGGATGCTGGACGGATAGAGAGGAAGCAAAACGGAGGCAGTGAGTACAGAACGGAAGCATCGCGTTAACCAACGGATGGCAAGTGTTTTTCTCCGTATTACATCCTCTTTCCATCCGTTGGTGCAGTGTGACAGGGGCTTTAATGAAGTCTCAGTTTGACATAAATTTTTAATGAGTGAATTGGAACGCTTTTTAAAAGACATGTGTTTCGTGCTTCATTATACAAACATAAGTCAAAAGTTTATGATATTAATGATCTGAAGTAATATTTTAATGAATTTTGTGGAAGACATGAACAGTTAAGATTTTTCATCTCAGAGTGCATTAAACTCACTGTTAATGTCTTATTACATTTCAGTAAAACACATTTGCAAAAGATAAAGCAAGGTGTTTGTTGGATGTCTCTTAGTGAAGTCATGTATCTTATGTTATTGAAACTATTTTTCTCCCATTACAGGGCTACAACTGGTGCCATGATCGAAATGTAGTCACTATTTTCAGCGCACCTAATTACTGTTACCGTTGTGGAAATCAGGCTGCTATCATGGAACTAGATGACACTTTAAAATATTCCTTGTAAGAACCTACAGTTTTAACAAAATATATTTTAGCAGAAAAATAAGATTGTAATTTTTCTAACGTGAGCCATAAACTAACCCAATAGGTTGTAATTTTGCCACAGAAAAATCAAACCAAATGAACTAAGATAAACACAAATTTAGCATGGGATGTGCACAAATAGCTATTAGGTTTTTAACTAAACTGGTTGAATATGTTATGTGAACAGAGTTTGTGAAAGACATGATAGAATTGAGAACACATGAATTGAAATTTGCTGTTTTTTTCCTAGTTCTGATTAGACAAGACAACCTTTTTAAAATAGGACTCACTAGAACTTAAAATGACAGAATTGGGACAGACCTTGGAGTTCTTCTAGCTAGCCCAACCCCAGATACCCCACACCATTCTTGACAAGTGTTTATCCAGTCTCTTCTTAAAAGCCTCCAGTAATGGAGCACCCACCATTTCTGAAGGCAAGCCCTTTCACTGATTGTTTTCACTGTCAGGAAATTTCTCCTTAGTTCTAGGTTGGAGATCTCTTTGATAATCTAATTTTAAAGTAATACAACAAGGGTTATTTAAACTGTACCTTTCTTTTCAGTTAGTGCAAAATATTTTCTTTTGGTTTTATTACAAATGCATAGTGCATAGTGTTTAGTACTGTTATAAGTATCTCAAAACATAGTACAGAACCTGAAAACAAGTTGTAAGTGTCCCTTTTCCACAACCACCTAAGCTCAGATAAAATAGCTGAATTTCAGCCTTTTTCCAAGGATTAGGTGATTTTAAGCTTGGAATGGGAAGTGCGTGTCCAAGATCCCAGTTGTTGCTCACCCACCCTTAAACACTATGTCTGCTCAAAACCTGATAGAAATATTTCAGATGTCAGTATTATTTGTTGGAGTCCTGCACTCCTCCAGAAAACTACTCTTTCTCAAACATTGCTTGTTTGTGGTATAGCATCTTTTTACCAAAAAAAAATACCCTCTTAACACTTAAAACCTATTTTGACTTGATTATATGCATATAGATTACATAAATACTAACATCAATATTAATATCCTTTACAAGTTGAGAATCGCATGTAAATAAGTCTATACATTAATAATCAGTTAACAGAAGTGGTTTTGTATTCTTTCTACAGCCTTCAGTTTGACCCAGCACCTCGCCGTGGAGAGCCTCATGTTACTCGGCGTACTCCAGATTACTTCCTATAAACATCTCAGCCTGGCCTTCAGCAGTACTAGCATACTTGGCTTTTTTTAAAAGCAACAGTTTATTTGATAAGTTGAGGTCTGTCTCAGCCTAAAGCCTCTTTATGGACCAAACTGTGCCAGAATGAGGATGAGCAGTTTTGAGCACAACATAAGACTGACTTCACACACTAAACCTTTTATCAGTCAATCCAACAGCCAGTTTGCCTGCTATAACTGTAGTAACTGGACTGTTCAGAGAGAAGAGGTAACTAATTTCTCCCTTTTTTGCTTATATGTACATTTTAGTTGTAGTGTTCAACTGGCATGTATTAACATTTTGAAGTTTAATGAAAATGTACCAACTAATGTCCCTCTTAAGCCTATCGCCCTCTATTTTATTGACATAAGTAACTTAACTGAAGAAGAGAAATCTCTTGGGAGTATATTGTCATAAGCTTTCTTTCCATTTGAACTAGGTTACTGTTCTGTGTTGATCCCTTTTTTCTGTATATTTGTCATGAAAGTGCTTGCATCTTATTGATGTATTTGAACAAATAAATCTGCAGATCATTATTCCAAACAGATAGATATGCTGAAATGGAATAATTTATCTGTTTGTGTTTCTCTTCAGCGTGCACACAAATAATTATCTGCTTCGCTGTATAAGACAAAACAGGTGACAGATTATGACTGGAAATTGAAAGAACTTGGCTAGATATTGCCACTCTGAGTATGTGTTTGGATGACAAATTTCACTGGAGACCTTGGCATATAGAATTCTTTAATGAAATTTTCAGGCCTACTATTAAGATGAAATTCAAAATGACCACCATCTTGTGTTCTTTTAACCCCAAATATATTTAAGTTTGGTAAATGTAACCCAAAAGCTTAAAGATTTCAGATCTAAACTAGTCAATTTAAAATAGTACACTTGAAATCTCAAGTTAAAATCTGTTTTAAATGAAGGGCAAAATGATGCTATAAACTTACTAAAGTAACGTAAACTGAACATAAAATACAAATAGCCCAATTCTCTTAACAGGACACAAACATTGCAAGATTTTCTGCATCCCATTTAATTTAGTATTTGTGAAAATGCAATGGGACAAATTCCTAGAATGATGTTCATTAGTCCCATTATACAGAACTTATGTGCAAGTACATTTTAGAATTAATATTTTGAATTGCAAACATTTTGTGAAAGTGAATAAATATCGTCTTACTAGCTGCTGATTCAGTAATGCAGTAGCAATATATAGCTGTATATTATTTAATGTATGATAACATGGCAAAAAAATAAGCATATACACACTATGTAATTATATACAAATCTTATGTAGGGAGATGGCAGTGGAACAAAAGTCGCCCATGTCCATAGCATCCTTTAAAAGCTATATGTGCTCCCTGTGCGGTGCTAAATAGGTGATAGTAATCAGCCCTATGGCCTCACGGCAATAACAAACAAAAGAGTTTTGTGGTATATATCATCTAGGATGCAGCAATCTCCCCAATCCACATTTTTCAATTCTCATAACTGAGAAATTAATATTGCTTAATGTTATAATTGAATGGGAACTTTTACCGCTATGCTTTACAGAATGTGATATTGCTTGGTAGAATTTACTTCTTGTGATGAAAAGCTTGTTCCCTAATTTATAGTTATAAATACCTGTACATTGGTAATTTCTCTGGAAACAAATCATACGGGGGATAGTATAAATTAAACTAAATGTTTAGAGTTTTACAGAAATAGTAAAGTACTGCTCTTACTAAACTCTTGTGAGGTAAGTTCTACATGGTTACACTTCCCAAAAGGCAGGAAATGGTATCTTTCATAATCCAAGGCTCAGTAAACCAAAATACTAATTATTATAGTTTATAATTGCAGTACTTCCTTCATTTGTTCCTCTATAGTCCAAAATGGGTTTTTTTTCTGCTTTACTCTTAGATTTTACTTCCTCTTTGGGCTTAAAGTATGAAGTTATATGATAATTTGCTTGTCATTTTAGCACATTTTATTGTAGTCTCAACAGGTGGTAGCATCTTAGTACTTTTGTCTCTGCTCAAAGGCTAACTAGGTAGGGTTGTGTCTGGCCAGTACTTGGATAGGAGACCACTAGAAAACACTAAAGCAGGCTACACTGGGAACCTGAAAACAGCATGCCAGAAAGCAATAACAGATCACTTCTATATTGATGCCAAAGTCACTATGAATATGTCTAAATGATCACAAGGAAACTAGGTCAAAAAGGGAGGCTTTTTAAATTACAATCATGTAATTTAATTTGTAACAGCAGAATGAAGACTTCTTTTGAACTGTAGAGTTTTATAAAAAAAAATTATATAAAAAATTCACCATGGGGAAAGAAAGCCAAGCTATGTAATCGTAACAAGTTCTTCTGCAGAAGTTGGATGAATAGCCACTGTCTGATCAAAGTCAGCCTTTGTTGCTCCCATCTTGACAGCTACTGCAAAACCTTGGAGCATTTCATCACACCCCAAACCTTGCATATGAAGTCCTACCACCTTAAAACAAAACAGGCAGGTTAAGGTTAAGGATATGGCTTTAAAGGGACATTTTTTTTCAGACTTCACAGTTGCTCGTATCTTTTTACACTCAGAGCAATATTTTGTACACCTACAATTTTTTTTGTATTGCTGTGTCATTTACTAATTTTATACAAAATCTTAATCCATCATGCCTGGAAGAGTATTAAATGGTACAACTCATAATTGCTACAAATGTGGACTAAATATTGGTTTGATGTGAGTTAGGTTTAATAAGATGTGTGAGATTAGCTAATTAGAATTTATTCGAGAAGCAAAGATTGGGTGTGATGTTTTGATTCCGCTTACATGTTAAGTAACACTGGTATCTTCTACCATCTCATTTCCTTCCCTTGAATAGAATATACAGTACATGAAAAGCAATTTTAACATGCAACATCTTTGTTCTTCCCTGCTTTATACTTACTTTTTCTTGTTTAGTGGCACAGACCAATTTCATCACGCATTTTGTTTTCCTTTCTGTTATGGCGTGGTACATAGGGACAAAAGAAGTAATATAAATTTTCACATTCTCTTTTCCATGTGCATTTATGGCTTCCGCTGGAACAAAATCAAATGATATTAGTTATATTTGAATACAGGAGAAAAAAAAAGCAAAGAATCTCATGCAGTTGGCTTTCTGACAATACTACCAAATCCTATATAATATGTACATCTCAAAAGGATTAAATATTGACAAGTTTGGTGATAGGTGAACTGGTCTCCTTCACATGTGGCTCAATTACACACCTCAGTGGTTCTAATTATGAAAAGACTTGTCCAAAAGAACTTGAAGATCACAAGTTTTACCAACTGAGACTTACATGTGTCACATCTTAGAATTTGATGTGCAGTTTGTTTATTTTTTAAAAAAACCAAGCTTGATATCAGTTTGTAATTTCAACTTCAAAAATCCTATGAATAGAGGTGCTTTATTCATACTTCTCATCAAATTTTTTAAAATGTTTAAACAATAAAATAACATGATGGGTAACAGTATTCTGAACTTGGGAATGTCTAATATAAAATGAAACAACAGGACTGTGTGATAATTCCCAGTTCAGCTTTTTTTTCTTTTGTTCAGTTGTACCCAATTCTCAGAAGCTGCCTGTAAAAAGTCCTTGCAGTTTTCTTTGCAAGGTTTTTCAGAAGTGGCTTGTCATTTTTCTTGCCTCATTCCTAGGGCTGAGAGAAAGTGACTTGTTCAAGATCACCCAACTGATTTTGTGCCTGAGGCAGGATTAGAACTCACAATCTCCCAGTTTCTAGTCTGATGCCTTAACTGTTACACCAAACTAGCTTTATCCATAGTCCATAATCTATATTACTTTATCAGAGGTAGGAGTGACCTGTGCATCAATAATATAAACAAACATAAGTAGAATTTCCATCAACATCCTGTTAATATACAAATTCAGAGCATACACATCCTTACCAAGCCACTCTTGTAGAGAATGTCCCAAAGGAAATTGGGAAACCTACTCTCCATATGTTATTCAACACAATTCCAATCAGTCACAAAATCCGTAGATAGTAGGGGTATCTCATTTTAGTCAGAGTTCTATTTCATATCTTTCTTATTTATTGGAAAGAAAGAGCAGAGAAACAAGAGCTTACCTTCTGTTAGTCCCACTGTTCCAATTGGTGGATGACTGAAAACCACAGTCGGAATGTTAGTATAGTCCAGTTTATAATCCTTTTTATTTTCAAAAAGCCTATGTGCCAGTTTTCTTGCAGCCGCAATTGCAACTGAAAAATGCAATATTCATTGTGTAGTAGTAATTCGTTCCATACATTTTATTACATAGCATTAATATGTGGTCAAGCTACCCTTCCCATGTCTTCGCAGCCCTTCCTCACCCATTTTGCTTTGTTCCATTTTAGAATCCCAAATGAATTTATTTGATATAGTCCTTAAAACATTATTACCTGGTGTGAGGAGTGCTTTCCCACATACGTCTCCAACAGCATAGATCCCCTTTCTACTGGTATTTTGGAACTCGTCAACAATAATATGGCCTCTCTTGTCTACCTTAATATTCTGATAGTCGGAAGAAAAATTAAAGTCAAAGCTGGAATCCTAAGAAATACTACCCAAGACAAAGAGTGAGCAGTATGGTATCAACTTTTTTAGTGCTCATATAAAGGAAAAGAAGGAAATTATTTCAAAAAGTAAACACGCAATCAGCCTATCCATAAGATCAAGAGCTTTGAAAAGAAAGTAACATTTCTGTAACCATTTTTCAAGCTAACTAATCTATGCAATGTGAACAAACATTTAGGTTAGGATACAATTATTATGGGACACAGCGTAGGAAGCTGAGCCATGGAATATCAACTCTCTGCCACCCCCACCCCCCATGTTTTAGTGTAGCACCCAGAGTTACCATATTTGTTACATTTATTCTCTAGTAGGAAAAAATACAGAACAGCAAGTAGCAGCAAAGTAAGAAAAAATAACATTCCATTGTCGATCATGGCTATTCTCTACAGTTAACCCTAACCACCATATGCCAATTGCAATATAATCTGGATTGTGTATGTCATGCGTTTAATATTCTGTACAGCATCAAGAAACAAAATTCCCACTTACCAATTGGTCAAGGTTTAGCTTCTCAGTATTGGGCTCTCTACCAATGGCCCACAAGAGACAATCAACATTCTCAATAGTGTTCACAGTAGGTTTTTGATTCGGAAAAGAGGATGTAACTGTTACTGCCAAGAGCCCTGAAGCTGATTTTGTAACTGACTGAATCTATTGAGAAACAAGATTATTGAAGAATGCTAGAGCAAGATCAAACAACAAATGGTTCGTTTTAAGGCTCAAGTCTTAGTTTTCTTCTTCAAAAACACCCTCCTCACTAAATGTGTGTTGTGACGTTACATATACTTTATGGCTAGAATTAGTACTGGTAGTCCTTGACGTACAACCACAATTGGAACCAAAATTTCTATTGCTAAGCAAGGTGAAAAGCAAAGTGAGCCATACCTAATTTTATGACCTTTTTGCCATATAAGTAAAGCAAATCACTGCAACTCTTAAGGGAAGCAAATCCAGCTTTCCCCATTGATTTTGCTTATTGGAAGCTGGCTGGGAAGATCACAAATAGTGATCACACGACCTTGGGATGCTGCAACTGTCAAAAATATGTTTCCAAGAACTTTAATTTTGGTCATGTGACTAAGAATGCTGCAATAGCCATAAGTATGAAAACTGGTTTTAAGTCACTTCTTTCATGTCATTGTAACTTAAAAACAGTCACCAAATGATGGTTTTAAGTCAAGGATTATCTGTACTGTATACAGTTTTGTTGAGAGTCCCTACTTGCATGTGAAGAAAAAAAGCAAAGGTGAGTACAATGGTTCTGAAGTTTCCAAATGCCAGAAGAGACACAGATATGTTTACTGAGGTCAGAGAATAAGGCTCAAATATCCTGCATTGGTCTCATGAAAAATTATAATTACAAAGTGAAGAACTCACTATGGGTGATGTGCAAAACTTGCTCAGTTGCCAGTTTTGTCATCTAATTTCTCTTTTAAAATACTCCTTTTTTTAAGTATGCTCAAATCTGCGGAAACTCAATCTACTCTGGCAGGATTGGTTTTTTTATGCTTCTGTAATGTCCAGGGTTTTTTAAATCTGACTCTCAAGGTTGATTGGTTTGTATGTTAAATTAGAAGACTGTTTTTGATTCAAAGTTTATGGCCTCAAAATGGAATTTTACTAAAATGTTATATATCAATTAAATCTTGTTTATAGTTTTTAACCAGTCTAAAATAAGTAAACAAAACTCTGACATAAAATCCTACTGGTAACATCCAAATAAAGCTCAGGGCCTAAATAGCTTGTCCTTGCCTCAATTCTTACAAAGCAATTTGACAAAGTGAGCAATGCAGGTTATTAATATGTTATCCTGGTTACAAGGAAAATTCCTTAAACATAATGATAAAAGTATAATACTGCAAAACTCCTTTCAATCTGTTCAGGAATGCTGCAAAAACTATTCATACAATAGCTGTTGTTCATTTATGAGAAAGAAAAGCCATATGCAGGATAATTTGTTTTTGCTTTCCCTCCAACGGCAACATTTGGATCATTTATACACACGCTCAAAAGAATAAAGCTAAGCTCAGTTTCTCAAACTCATATTGTTCTGCAGTTGTTAAAGCAATAGAACATAATGAAATGGGCGCTTCCAATTGACACTGGAATGACCTAGCTGCAACTAAAGTAAAATTATGCATGGATAGTTCTCGAATTGTAACCATTCATTCAGCAATCGCTCAAAATTTCACTAAAGGTGGTGCTGAAAAAAAAAAAAGGTAGTTCCACACAGTCCTTGTAGTTACAACTGTTGCATTTCTCCTCTGGTCAAGAAATCAAAATTTGGGCACTTATGACTGACTGCAGGGGCAGTTCAACTGACCCCATCTGCCCATCTCTCCCTTTTCTGCCCTTTTAACTGCCCTATGCTCTGTTGGCCATGCCTACCACTCCTGTTCCCTACACTTACAGGCCCTGCCGCCCAGTCTTGATGACTCACCCATCTCCCTGCCACCGTTTATGAGGTGCACCTGGCTTGGTCCTCCATGAGCAGCAGTAGGCTGCACCCACCTCTTGTCCAAATCGCATGAGACCTTGTCAACTTCTGGAAGGAAGGTGCATGAAAGAAGGTCCAGCTATGCTGGAATGAAATTATTCAAGCCCATACACAATTTGGCCAAAAGTGTGTGTGGCCTTGAAAGCAAGGCTGGGATAGCCAGCAGTTGTCTTGTGAAAGGCCAAACTGTGTGCATCTCATCAGCGGTCACAGGAAGAGGAGGGCAAATATCAGTTGGGAGTGGCAGGTCTGGGAAGACCAGCAAGCACAGGCTGGCAGAAGAGTGCAAGATGGCAGAGAGGGGATGGGGGGAGATATGTGGGTGGGAGGAGTTGAAAAGGAATTTAGCTGGCCCAGATACAAGGCTGGGAGGGACCAAGCCAGGAGTGGTTTGGATCAGGGTGGGTTCTTGTTTAAGAACTGGTGGGATTTGTTTCACAAGAACAATTTGGATTACCTGGATTGCTGTTGCAATGCACCAATGCACTCACAATGCACCAATGCACTCACATGACATGCTTTACAACTGCATTGCTTGGCAATGACAATGGCAATTTCAGTTGTCATAACTCGAAGCCTACTTATACATGAACATTCAAAATCAATCATTACAATCCAGCACTAAAGAGAGTTTACCTTGCAATGTTTCCAAACTTCTACTCCATTATGTTCCAATTCCTGGGTGCAGTTTGAACTGATCATTGAATCAAAATTTCTCAGCACCTATACAAAAAAAAATACTTCATCAGACTGCAAGTAAAGGTCTTTACTTACATTTAATTATAGTAACTTCCTTTGTTTGATCAATATCACAGAACATCTAAGTCACACCCTCACAAGCCTGAACTCCGAAATGCAAATTTCTCTCAAATTTATTCAACTTCACAATTAAATTGACATTTACCACAGAGCTATTGCCAAAGTTATTAAGAATAAATCTACTGTATGTACTACATGTGTCATTCAAATTTCATAAACTCACTGTAAGACTGAATAATATAGCCTAAGAGCACACAACTTTCATGGTTAAATTTAGGTTGGAAATTAAATTCTCCTTACATCTATATTCTGTTCTAGCTACTACATCATACTAGATCTTACAATCAGAAATATAATATAGACTTCAAATCAAAAGGAATGACAATGTGAAGAGGACGAGATGGAGAAATTGAAAATGACTGTTGAAATAAATAGTAAACATACAAATACACATAATTGGACAAAAACATTATTAGCAAGTGGTTCTGAATTTCTAAGAGAAAATAGTGCATCTTGATTTTAAAAGAAGGTTTAATTCTAATTATAATCAAGAAGTGAAAAAATAATGAGTTGGTTTAAAAAAAATGTCAGATTATCAATATTTAAAAAATAAAAGCAAACTTTTTAAGGGTCTGCATATGGTTAAAAAAACAAATATTGTATAATGCGGTCTATAAACAATCCACTCCTGGTGTAAATATGGACACAGATAAACTGATTCTGCCTTTTTGCAAGTTTATATTCTCCTTGTGAGTTCCAACAAGAACTCGTAGTACTTTAAACTGTCACATAGAAAGGTGAGTAAGTGAGAGCCCCTTACCTCATTATAACGTATCAATAAGGACGTCTTGGAGCCTAATGCAGAAAGAATACCAGCTAATTCAACAGCTATGTATCCAGCACCAACAATAACACTTCGCCTAAGAGAAAGAAAATGGATTATATGTCATATCTTTCAGGTGGATGTCCTATTCCACTAATCTGCTCATTTAAATATACATTGGCCACATCAGAAAGTCCAAACTTCTTCACATTTATTAGATTCAAATTCCATCACCACTTACCATGCTGAGTAGGCTTAATGAAAGCAGTTAATTCAAAAATAATATTAATGATTTTATTGCTTTCAATAATTCTTTTCATGATTCAATTCTCATGTTTTGGATGGTGTTCCCCCAAAAGACTTTTGATTGCAGTGGTATAAAACAACAAACAAATGCCTAAAGGGCTTTAGCTGTTTCTATCCAATTTATAACCTAAGCAATTAGATTTTGTATCTAATTTGGCTTTCATTAAATCAGAAAGGACAAATGGTAATCAATGCTGGGATAATTAGCAAGAAGGGAAGGTTTGTATTTACATTTGTTGGAATGAAGGAATTACAAGAGAATAAGCAAGCACACAGGAAGGAACACACACAGAAAGCAGCGCAATGCTGCCGGCACCCAGCCTGGGGTATTTCCCATTATCTGCCAACTTATTTTCTTGTAATCCCTTCCTTTCCAAACTTTTAAATTTAAAATTTTACATTTAAAAATAGAGGAAAGGATCTTGGCTGGGAAAGCAGCATTCAGTCCCCTCTTCTACTTTGAGGGATGAGTGGGGAGCCCCACCACCACTGCCATGCCTTCTCACTTACAAACCCAGGCTTTTAGCAAACATTGCCTGCTTTTTCTTAGCCCTAAAGAACCAGCCTAAGCTCATGGCATATACAGGATGAGGTTCTCAAATATCAGCAACAAAAAATGAAAGGAATGTAAGGACAGATGAATTCACCTCTAGTTAATTGTGACCAAGGAAGAGTGATAGAAAAGCCACAGCACTTTACTTCATTTCCTGCTTTCTACTCTAAACAACCTTCTGATCATCAAATAAGCAAAAATGAGAGAGAGAAAAATAATATTTTTTAAAAAAAGTACTGCATCCCCCTACAATTTATTTACTGGAAGCCAGTACCTTCAATAGAAGCTTATTCTGTTTGTTGATAGGAACATTGACCATGAAGTTGACATTCACACAAGCAAACAACAAAAGCAAACTAGCTGTATTGATGTCTACAGCACAACCGCTCACAGAGGCCCAGAGTCCTGCAGCCAGATGCTTAGCAACAGGGTAATCCTTCAGTGGGAGGATTTGTTTTTCCTGTTGTTGGTTTTATATCCTGGGTTTCCTTTCAGAGTTCAAGTTGGTGTGCACAGTGCTCCCTCCCTCTGTATTTCCCCACATGTTTTCCTCTAATTTCCCCATAGCAAACAGCACTTTGTTTTTGCCTTCATCTTATTTCAGTAGTGGGCTAGAACTAAAATAGAGAAGTTTTTTCCACTGCAAAAGGTAACATCTAGAAGGGTGTAAGATGAGTCCCAGATCTGGGCTGATAAGAGGTTCATCAAATCTGAAATGTAGGCCAGACAATTACTGTAGCCTTGTAGCAATGCTAGCTTGCTGTCTACATCTTTTAGTGGGGAATGAAAGACTGGAGTATAATAATCCCTACCTGTTTTAAAAGATAATCTTCACTGCAATGTGGCAAATTGAGAATATTAAAAATGCTCAAAATTAATTGCAACTTACTTGGGCAACTCTTCAAGTTCAAAGAAACCATCACTAGAGATTCCCAAACTGGCTCCTGCAAAGCATATTCAATATTCATCATCTTCAGCTTTAGATATAAATAGACGTAACTTGCAGAAACATTTAGTTAGTTAACTACTTGTTATACTATTAAAAAGGTGTTAATGAAATATTACATGGCACCTATGTACTGTGCTACTGAATCTTTGGCAATGCTAATATATTTTATATGAGAAAATATGTTAATATTTATATTAGGAAAATATTTTAATGTCAACTCAGCTGCATGCTCTTTCTTAAAAATAGGCCAAACAGCATACCAGAACACATACCTGGTATTTCACTTTCACTGGGAAATGTAGGCCGTCCACCAGTAGCAATCAGTATGTGAGGTGCAGTGTATTTTTTGCCATCAACTTCAATTGTAGGTTCAGGGTCAGTTGTGAATGATGCATGCCCACGAATGGTTTCCACATGGTCCTAGCAAAATCAGTTGATTTAAAAATTAAATCTATTTATATACTAAAGGGCATCATAACATAGTGTAATTTGAGCCAGCATATGATGCATTTAAATAATTGAAGTTTACAATAAATTTGTAGATAAATTTCCAAAACAGAAGAATGGAATAAGTTGCATTATTTTACTTTAGATTAAATTCCAATATTTTTTTGACCAGAACTAATCTCTCTATTGCATAATCCTTACACCTTTCAGAAACAAACTACATCATTCACAGGATGGCCTATCAAGACCATGAAAATTATAGTTTTGAAATGTAGACTTACTGCAATGAATTAAGATATGCCCTGTAAGTGATCTGGGGTTGAATCTTCTTCTCAAGAGAGAGAGGTAAGAGTTGACTTTTTTCTTTAACTGTACTAATATATGTTTTACATTTACAATACAGTTTTCATGTCTTTCCCATCTTTAAACAATAGGAAATTAAAATTTGTGCAGAGGAAGAGTTGCTCATCTGTCATTTAAGTAAAAAAGTAAGTTTTACCCAAGTGATTTGCTCTGAATCTTTATTTTTAAAAAAACTCTATACACCTTGATGCGAATTAAAAATTAATCAACAAAGATTTCTATTTTCAGCTTGTGAATTCACAGGGTTTGTAGCAGAAAGAAGGAATTTAAAATTTGTTGAAGTGAAAAAAGGCCATTTACAAACCTTATTCAAATTATTTTGATAGATCTCATTCAGTTTCTTCACATAAGCATCCCGCTTTTCTTTAATTATTCTACAGTAAGAAGACTTTTATTAGTATTATATCCTACTTTTCCCTAAGAAACACAAAAAGCCCCTCTTCCAATGTATCCTCACAAACACAAACCTTTTGGTTAGTTTGGACAGAGAGATAGCCCAACCCAATGGATTTCTACAGCTAAGCATTAAATTGGATTTCCTAAGCCTCACTCAAATTGTTATTCCTTATGGGCTTTCTAAATTTACATCTCAAATATTTATCTCTCTACAAACTGGATTAAAATATAACACTATTTGCTCCAAATCTGCATAGGTATCTTTTTCCTAAATAATAAACTTAGATATTATACAGAAAATTATAGTCCTGTTTCACAATTTAAAATGTTTTCCTTGCAGAAAAGAGGTTTATTCTATCCTATAGCACATTATACATCATACAAAATAACATTTATTTGCTATACCTAAAACAGTATTTTAGACAATACAAATGGTATATCTCAATGCTTATTACTACAGGGAACACTACTATCAAAGCGAACCCTAATATATCAACTATTTATAGCAGGCTCAGAATTAAATTCTGAGCATGTACTGTTTTGATTTTTCACAAGTCCCAGTTCAATCATGATTTCTTATAAGAATTTAACAATAAAGCTCATAGATAACTCAAAAATCAAAGTGAGATTATTTAGAATAAAAACAATATCACTATATTAAACTCTGTAAGCTTTAAATTATGAATTCTAGGCGGTACATAACCCCCAGTGTTGGTCCATAATGAAGATTTTTCAGAATTGATAGAGCATTGGAATCTTATAAGAGAATAAATCTGGATATGTGTGTCTGAAATGCCTACTGCAGGTCATTTTAACTGACATTATAGTTTTCACTGTAAGTTTCTAATTAGAAACAATTCTATCCATTTATTGTACTTAAGAGGTATTCCAGAATTTAGCTCAACTTACTTCCAATTAAACTTTACATCAGCTATTTTAAAACCATAATCCATATGATCATGGATGAATTCAGAATGGACAGCAGTATTCCACATCACCTGTTATGAAAGACGACATTCATACTTCAGTATAATTAACATAAAAATGAATGAGCAAAGTCAATTAATTATTCTTGTGAACAGCATATATCAATATTTTATTTATTTGTTTATTCATTCTACATTGCCCATCTCATGAAAGTGACTGCAGCAAGAGAGAAGTACAAAACTTGGAGTTCCTACTCAAAGACATTGGATGGGACAGCTCAGGACTCATAACTCATCATTGTCATGATACATGTAATCCAGAAGTTACACAACATATTGTGGTCTATGAAGAAGCAGCAAGCTCCTTCTTTTGTAATCATTGGTAGATGGCAAAACAGTCATATTTTTCAAGACCACGTGTGGTTAATGCACTATGTTCAGTTGCGACTACTGGAACACATATGGGCCTGGACAACCAATTTATCAATTCCCCTGCATTTTGGAGGAAGAAGAGGATGAAATATCTCTTAAGTTCAGCCTGATAAAAGGAACTTGAAAGTGATTAACTTCTTTCAAGAAACATCATCAGTATCAGAATACCATCTATTTTGACCAATGTAAATCTTAACTATAGAACAGTGGTCGCCAACCAGTGGGCTGGGGACCACTGGTGGTCCGCAGAGAAATGTCCCCCTCAAAGCAATTAATCCAGGATGCATGGGAACACAAGGCTGCACCACCCACATGGCCCTCTGGAACACAAGGCTTGCGTCGCTTGCATTGCAAGCAACACGAGATAGTGAGGGAAAGGGGGAAAGGGCAGAGGGGGAGCTTGTTCCACTAGCCCCACATGCCTGGCCTGGCCACCGAGCTACTTCTTTCCGCTTATTTCTTCTGCTTTTGGCTGCACACAAGGAAAACAGCAAAAGTCTTTCTTTCTCTCCCCCAGAAATGAGTCTTTGGGACCCTGCAAGGCCTCCTGCTCCAAGAGGCTGCACCAGCAAAGACTCATTCCTGGCGGAGTTTGGGGGAGAGAAAGAAAGACTTCTGCTGCTTCTGCTGCTTTCCCTGCATGACGCCAAAAGTCTCTCTCTCTTTCCCCGAGAATGGAGCTGGAAACAGAATCCTGTGATCTCAAATCAAGAA
This sequence comes from Laticauda laticaudata, assembly GCA_004320025.1. Classification (NCBI taxonomy): domain Eukaryota; kingdom Metazoa; phylum Chordata; class Lepidosauria; order Squamata; family Elapidae; genus Laticauda; species Laticauda laticaudata. Next base: position 9,062 of record BHFT01000964.1, on the reverse strand, counting down.
TAATCGATCAGTAGGAAAACGGGGTGGGGAATTTTCCTGCAAACTTTTGGGGGGATTTTCCCAGGGACTCTGGTCCGTGGGATTTCAAATGATGAGTTTGGTGGTCCCTGAGGTCCAAAAGATTGGCGACCCCTGCTATAGAACACAGAACATAAAATCATAAGGCTGGAAGGGACCTCAGAGGTCTTCTAGTCCAATTCTTCCTCAAGGCAGGAGATTTTATATCATCCTGGTCAAGTGGTTGTCCAGTTTACTTTGGAAACCTCCAGTGATGGAACACCTACTACTCTAGAACGCAGGCTTTGCTAACTAATCTTTTGCACTTTTGGTCTGTAAGATTGCTATCAAGTTTATATTGGTAAATACAGTTTGGGGGCCTTTTTTAATTTAAAAATTGTGTGTTTAATCAGCAGCTAACAGAAGGCATCATCCAGACAGAGGACAACAGGAGTTCTAAAAGGGCAGACTAGACAATCCCCATTTAACAACTTTGTTGCAGCTGTTTCAAAACTATGAAGGTCAAATAAGGGATGAGGAAATTAGATCAGGGTTTTTTAAACTGGTACCAATTTTAAACTGGTAAAATCATTTAAGTTCTTTTAAATCTTATTCTTATATTTGGTCATTTCAGTACAATTACTGCATGCAATTTGGATTATAAGCAATAAGCACTTAAACAGATATACCACTTTATAGTGCTTTACAGCCCTCGCTAAGCGGTTTTCAGAATCAGCCTATTGCAACCAACAATCTCATTTTACCCACCTCGGAAGGATGGAAGGCTAAGTCAACCTTGAGCCTGGTGGGATTTGAACTGCCAAATTGTAGGCAGCTGGCTGAAGTAGTTTGCAGTACTGCACTCTAACCACTGAGCCACAGAGGCTCCTCAATTATGTTAGACTTCCATATGAAAGTGGAGATTTAATAAATGAAACTATATTTTCAATTTTATTTTAATTTCCACACATCTGCTCCTCAAACCAGGACTAAATTTTAAAAGCCATGAAAACAGTTGTGGTATTGAAAAAAGGCAGCAGAAGTTATGTTTCATGACAACAAAGTACTTCCATGTCTTCCTTGAATCTTGAGAGAAAAAGCTGTGAAATACTTTTTGTGACTTGTCATTTTTGTTAGGTGTTTTGGTAAAGCAGAGTAAAAGAGCAACACTTCAGATGTCTTACAGTACAAATAACAGATAACAAAGTTGGAAGGGATCTTAGAGATCTTCTAGTCCTACCTCCTCCTCAAGCAGGAGACCTATACCATTTCAGACAAATGGCTGTCTAGTCACTTCATAAAAGCCTCTAGTGATGGAGCGACCACAACTTCTGAAGACAAGCTCTTTTCACTGGTCAATTGTTCTCATGGCTTGGCAATTTCTCCTTAATTCTAAGTTGCTTCTCTCCTTATTTAGTGTCCTTCCATTGTTTCTTACCTTGTTTTGGAAAGTAGGTGTTTTGGAAAGTAGGCTTGACCCCCTCTTCTTTGTGGCAACCCCTCATTATATTGGAACACTGCTATCATGTCACCTCTCGTCCTTCGTTTCACAAGACTAGACAAACCCAATTCCTGCAACTGTTCTTCATATGTTTAGTCTCCAGCCCCCTAATCATCTGGGTTGATCTTTTCTACACTCTTTCCAGAGTCTTAACATCTTTTTGATAATATGGTGATCAAAACCGGATGCACTATTCAACGTGTGGCCTTTATAAAGCAATACCAATATATCATATAATCTTGATTCTATCCCTCCATTAATGCAGCCTAGGATTGTTATCTTGCTCTCCAAACAACATGGCCAATGTCTGCTAAAGAACTGTTTTGCATTCCAAATCAAGGATGGATATATCGCTCAATTATTTAAAAGCATATTTTAGCACATTTTGAGGACTAGTATCCACTTCATGTTTTTATTTGTTTTTATTAAACACCTTTCTATGGCACCACAATCAGAACAATTCTGAATGCCAAGGAGAATATAAAAGATTGGCAACATCAAATCAATTCAGGGAAAAGTTCTCTGAAACAGCTAGGTCTTCAAGCACTTTCAAAAGATCAGCAAAGAAGTTCCATGTATTTTTTGAAATATTAGCAAATGCATAAATTCCTTTACCTTTTTAGGTACACACCCAACATTCACCTAAAAGAAAAAAAATCATACATTTACTGCAAACATTATGAATCAGAACTTTTAATATAAACAAGAACAGCATTTAGAAAGTATGTATGACTACTGAAACATTACTAATTTACAATTAATTTTATTTTCTTAATATCAACAAAATCTACAGCATCTTGATCAATAATATAGTATACTTAAGGTATTTTTCAAGAGGGGGTTGCATTAAACTGTTGTATATTGAAATCCCCCTTAATGCCTAATATTAGGGATGAGGGAAACATTTTGACTGCATCAAGCTCCACAGGAATAAATTGGATGAACCTGAAAATGCCACTGGGAATATGGATAATCTAAGAAACTACTTGCATTCTGCATCTCATTAGCTCTTAATCATAATAACAAATTTGAAGCACATTTCATTATTCAGTTAAGTAGATACTGGGTTGGTCAGTTTCTGGTTAGGGTCTGCATGAGTACTTGTCTTTCTAAATACCTTTGAATAATTTATATATGATTAAAGTTTGTATGAAAAAGCACCTTTTATCAGGCAATCTGAGTGATTTGCTCGGCTCTTGGTTTCTTCTTGAAGAGAATCCTTGTTAGTTCTTAAAGCAAGCCATTTTATAACCCAATCAACACATTCAACTGACATTTTTACTGATTCCACTGAATGCCTAAATTCGGAAATTGTCTTTCATGGATGTTAGTAAATTCTTTTCCACTTTGGACTCCTCCAGATGTTGCTATTGCTTCTTGATTTATTACATGCCTGCAAGTTGGCACAGGCTGTTGGCTGCCACATAGATCTTGCTATTGTTTCTTGATTTATTACGTGCCTGCAAGTTGGCACCGGCTGTTGGCTACCATATAGATCTTCTCCACGATCAGCTCTCTCCAATCTGCTCCTTCAGGTGTTCCAACAGCACATCTAACTCCATCCACCTTGCTGCTATCATCCTTTTCTCTTTCTTTCCATGGTTTGCAGCATTATGTAATTTCAACATCTTCCAGAATTCCCAGCAAACACAATCAAAGGATGGGAGCTTGAGAAACTATAGCCTCACAACTTTTGAAGGGTTATTAAACTGGGGAAGGCTGCTCTATTTAATGACAGAAAACAGTTTAGAGTTAAGTTCTTTGAATATACTGTACATTCTAAACTTTACTCCTTATTTAGCCCTTTGTCGTAGAATTTTATTCACTCATATTTTCCAGTCTTTGCATCATTACCAAATAATCTATTTTAATATTGCCAACCTGGTCTCTCCATAACTAATTTGACATTTTTCTTCAACAAACTAAAATCAACACCAATAAGCACCAAGCCACATCTTTAATGTTTGGACTGTTGAGCTTTTAAAGTTAATTTCTTCAGGCACAATCTATTTTACTGTTTTGTGTATAGCATGATGGGGAGGGGGGGGTTACTAACAATTACCATTATCTCATAAATTAGAGGAAGCCATAATTCCAATTGGGAAGAAGTAAAGTTTAACACTTGGGAAAATTCTATAATCTAATACAGAACAGCTTGTTATAATCAGAAAAAGACCCATGAATAATAATAATGTTACGTTCTTTTTAAAGACATCCCATAGACACAGAAGGGATAAATAAGAAATGTATAATTAAAAATATCCCCTGCTTCCTGCTTGAGATACAGCAGGATAAAGCCAGGAAAGACACGTTGGGGGAGGATGCAAAAAGACCAAAGCACTTCCTGAAATTTCGGTGAAAACTGAATTGGCCCAAAAGCGATGGGTTCTACCACAACCCATTTGCCTAATCTTGAGGGTAAAAAATAATAATAATAAAAAAAGCAAGCTATATATTCGATGCAAGAAGAACTGCGATGTCACAAGGCACGGAGTTGCAGCAACCCAATCCCAACCCGGGAACAACAACCCAAACCCAACTGCTGCATTCACGCAACCGACTGAAGCCAAGGCTGGGTTTCCCCCCCACCCCACCCCCGGGCACCTGAAATCACAGCCCTGTTTCGACTGAGAATAACTTTATTTAGTCGCTTTGAACGGACGCTAACCGGCATACGTTAAAATGAAACCTCGTCGCATCCGGCTCTCAAAGGGTCTCCACCTCCAATTTTCGCCCAACGCTGTTAAGCCATTCCTGCCCTGCCCGCCCCCGGCGTGTGGGTGAAGGGGAGAGACTTGCACGCCCTCGGGCTCTCGCCCACTCAGGGGAGCCTCCCCGCCGGGCACGCAGGCGAGCCTCCGAGGAGGATGTTTGCAGGCAGCCCCTCCACACACGCCCATACTTTCCTCTCCCCCCCCCCTCACCCGACACCCCTGTCTGNATGTTTGCAGGCAGCCCCTCCACACACGCCCATACTTTCCTCCCCCCCCCCCTCACCCGACACCCCTGTCTGGGACTCACGCAAGTGCCTCCAAGTCGCCCCGGTTCAACCACAGCAGCCCGGGCTCCCAGTTGCGCGGCGCGTCGGGCACTTGCCAACCCGCCCGAGCCGCCCCCCAGCACCAGGTAGTCAAAGGTGGCGGCCGACGAAGAAGAGGCTCGCAGCTGGGCCATGGCGGCGCCACCAGGAGGACGGAGAGGAACTGGGCCGAAGGCAAAAGGCGGGCGAGGCAGCCGCATCCCGCCTCTTTCCTTCCTCGGGGTCGGAAGGGTTAATTCTCATGCCTTCGGCCTGGATCCCGTCTTGAGGCGAGCAGAATTCTTCCAGCCTCTCGGATTGGCCGCGACATCCGTCAATCTCCAGCGGAGGCGAAAGAGATAAGACGAATTCCGCCTCGGAAGGAAGCTCAGAGGGGGGGGAGGGCGGGACGGACGGTCGGACGGTCTGGTCTCGACGGCTTCGCTTTCGGCGGCGTTTTCGTGCCGCTCCGTTCGAGGTTTCTGCTTTGTGGCCGTCGGTGGCTTGCTTGGATAAGCGCAAAGCCACCTTCTAACCAGAAATGGTGGCTTGGGGTTCTCCTCTTCCTATGCACAGATATTCAACGGCAGAGAAGGAGCAGAGTCAGTCACCTGCTGCAGGCGGGGGAAAAACTGATCAAAAGAGGCGCAGCGGACAGAGGTTTCCGCCAGGATGCAACGTCGGCAACCCTGGTTTAGGCGCACATATTGTGCAAACGCAGCAAGTCGTAACCGCCCGGGTTAGGCAAACACAGCATAAGTAGTCCCAAAGGTGCTTTTTCAAAAGGCAAACTGGATTTTCTGGTTTTTCTTTGAAGACGTTTCACAAGGAGATTCAGTTCTGAAGAAGAACTGAAAAAGCTTCTTGGATGAGAAGCGAAATGCCTTCAAAGAAAAACCAGAAAGTTAAGTTGCCTCTTGAAAAAGCACCTTTAAGACACCTTGGATGACTGAGAATCTCCATAGACACAGCCTATGTACTTCTTTTGTATGCTGTTGTAACTTTAATTTTAGCGGAAAGGCAGGAAATCGTCTTGTGTGGTTTTTTTTTTTTTTCCCCAGCTTCATCTGAACAGTCTTTGTCAACAACCTCCTCGATTTTATTCCAGGCTATTACATAGTCCAAATTTCCCCCAATTAGAGGTTTTAAATTGGATAAAGCTGGGGGTTTCTGTGATATTTGTTTATAAAAGTGGCACAGATGCACAAGAAACAGTCTGGTGAGCATCAGGAGAGATGCCACACACAGGTTAATATATGTTCTTTCCCTTCACTCCAAAAAGAGACTTCATTCCTTTCTACTTAAAAGCTTTTTGGATTAAGTTTGTTTTGTTTCAGATCATAGGGTTACCTATTCTCATTCTCAAAATGGCAGGGAAAATTGTCAAGTGATCTTTATTCATTGGGATTGCATTAAAGTTATATTCTGCTTTTAGTTCAGAAACTCAAGAGAGTCCATTCTGTGCTTGCTCCTATTTTTCTCTGGAACAGCTCAAATACGTTGGGCTAAAAGAGACAGACATTGCAGTGTCTGTCATAATCCTAACCCCTTATTAAACACTCACTTCTGCGTTTCACCCCCATACCTGCTAAGGAAAGACAGAATTGCATAACCAGGTTTGCTTTCCCTGGACCTCCCTTTGTTCTACACTCAATACAGTGCATTTCTGTTAAAAGTTTCAGTGAATCAGTACCAACCAATGACTCAGCAGGAAGAGGCCATGTAGAATTTCATACATGGTGCAAATTAAGAAACCGTCTGGAAATAACCAATTGCACAATGCTGTTTGACCAGTAATACGAGAAACCAGCCACTGAATCTTCTCATTTTTAGTAGGAAGGATTCTCAAATGGCCATCACATTCTAAATGTGTTTTAGAAAACCATATTCCTCCCAGTTTCCAATATGAAACATGTTTTTCTTTTCCTAAAGCCCATGTCCCACTGCACCAACGGATGCAAACAGGATGTAAAACGGACAAAAAAGCTTGCCATCTGTTGGAAAAACGTGATGCATCCGTTGTGTACTCATTGCGTACGTGTTTCATACGCTCTATCCGTCAAACATCCGTCTACTGCAATTTCATCCGCTCAAAAAGTTTTGAGCTGCACAAAACTTTTTGAGCGAGGATGAACTTTTCACCGTCAGTACGACTTCTACATTAACCGCGTACACAATACGAACGGCAACAATGTTCCTACATCAGTTGTTCAATCCATTACAACTCCTTCTGTATTCCACTCGGCGCATCCTCTGGGCATCCCCGCAACTCACATCCGCTGCAGCTGAAGTGCGAAAGAGGGAGGAAGCGAGAGGTACACGGAACGTCCACAAAATCGTTAGTAGCACGGAAATAAAAAGGATGTAAGCGGATGCATCTTGTATATAAAGCTTAAAAACGGACAAAACGTTCGTATATGGGAGGTATTCTTTGATATTTAAGGATGTCTGGTAGTAGTGCCGAGAGTATGTGGAAGCGGACAACCTAGCGGAAAACCGACATTTCCTATAAAAAAAGGGGAGGAAATGCACCTGGATCTCAGTATGAGTCTCTCTGCAGCCGTGGTGAAAATACCTCTTCACCCTATGCTCATTGCTCTTCCAGCATCAATCCATATGATCTCCCCACCATGGATTCATAACACAGATCCTTATGGTAGCTGCGATCATTCACACCAGAACCAGCCCTGTTCAGACTGTTTCCACACTTTCTCTACGCAAGGAGAAAGAAGGATGACGTCAAGAGCTGTTGTGTGTGGGTCCAAAGATGGATCAGGAGAAGAGTGGGAGTTTACTCATGACAAGCTGAGGTCTTGAGGTGGAGGTGAAGTGAGAATGAAGACCCTCGCGTGCATTCCAGCACTTCAATGAGGATGCCACCAGCCATGTTTAGAACATAATTGTTGAGCATCCTTGAGACCCAGTGTTGACCAAGCCAATGCTACCATACTTCCGTCCAGCCCGGACCCTGGACTGAAGTTGGTAGGAACTGAAACTGCTGCGCATCTCGGCCATCTAGAACAAATGTATACAGAATAGCAACTTGCCAGTATGCCCTGGGTAACGTGCCAACTACACGCATCAGAGCCTGTGGGTCAGTAAGAACTGGTGTGTCATGCGGCATCAAAGAATATCTGTGGCAGATGTCATCCTCAGTCGTCTCCCATCCACTGCAATGAAGGCTGAGAGGAAGTTGCAAGAGAGTGGTATCAAGATTGGTGGCAACTTTCCACCACACGTAAATGGAGTCCATGTAGATGGCCAGCAGTCGTGTTGTGTTCAAAGCTCCAGCCAACTCCAGGGTCCTCTAATAATTTTACAAGTACCAAGGGCTTTCGTCAGCTACATCTCTCTTGCCAATGTTGGTCTGATGCTGAACTACAAGTTCGATGTCATCATCAACTGCTTCAGGCACATCGGCGGTTCACAGCTATCAGCTGCCAGGTATCAACATAGCCCGAGTGTCCTCAGAGGGGCTTGGACCACCTCCAACTCATCATGGTTTTCCGAGGATGCAAAGATCCCTCTTACCCAAACTCGATCACACAAGATGTTGCCCCCTGACTTCGATCCTGGGTAGATGACTCGCTCCTTCTCCCTTCAGTAACCATACTCATGGATGACGCCTACAGTTACAGAATCACCCTTACATCGACAGAGAAGATCTTTCAAACTATAGGCTGTCCCAGGGGCAAGAACGGGTGGTGGAGAACGCCTTTGAGCAATCCTGGCCCAGCAGGTTCCATTGTACTTCTCACAACACCTATGCAGCATCATTCCAGGGCACTGTGAGGAGCAATCGTGGAATGCTTGCATGCGATCCTGCACAATCTCATGCGCACCCGCATACCTAGTGTTGCAGAACAGGCTCGTGGACCAACCTTAACTAGGCAATGGGGACATGCTACCCTCGATGTGAATGGAGGCAAGGGCGAAAACCTGTATAGATACTGTGGAATTGTGCAAGGCTCCCAACAGAGCCTTTTCACGTTGAAAGGGAAGAAGCACGCAACCTCCTTGAACCCACGCGTGCACAACTCCCTCAAGCCACCCTGGAGACAGTGGAGTGGCAAGACAGGAATAGATGCTATAATGGATGCTTCACTCTCTAGGCCTATCTCATCACACCTCGATGAGATTGTGCCATGTATTTGAAGTAGCCCTACAATGGAACAGGGCATTTAATAATGAGGTTTGTTTATTGTTGAAATGGAATTTGATCAATGAATTAAATTGTTATTGATAATAAGGGATATGTGTGGCAGCTGGGAGTCCCACTATGCTTGCACCTGGAGGTTTATCTATTCCCAACAGATATCTACTCATCCCACAGCTAACATATTCTTACCCATCCCCACAGCTATCCTTACCCATCCCACAATGCATTGGCGTATTATGTGGCGCGTTACACCCTTTTCAAAGTTTGGTTCACCAATCATCTATTATTTAATGTTAAGATAAAAATTGAGATCCAAGTTGGGTTGTGTGAAGCAAGATAACTCTTGATTAACAACTGTCTTTAAGTAAACTGTATGACTTTATTAA
>BHFT01000963.1:0-126197 GCA_004320025.1 Laticauda laticaudata | reverse complement strand
CCATCAGTTGAGACTTTCAAGAAGAGATTGGACTGCCATTTGTCAGAAATGGTGTAGGGTTTCCCACTTGGGCGAGGGGGTTGGACTAGATGACCTACAAGGTCCCTTCCAACTCTGATTATCTGTATCTGTAATTCTGGTATTTGATGCCCTCAAGTCTTAAAGTTTCCAGGTTCGGAGATCTCTGTCCTATTGGATTGTATCTTCTCTTCCACAGTGCATAGTTGTAAACAATTAAGGTAATTCCAACAACCCATCACCTAACATTCTTGAATTGACTTAGACTTCATGGAGACATAACTGCACAACTGTGGACTGAACAATAGAACTAGCTCCAGGCTTGAGAAGGATCCTCAGCAAATGCTATTTGCTATCTCCCAAACCCACAATGATAGAACAGATAGGGTTTTCTCTAGGATTTACAAGTGACATTCATTTCGCTGAGGAGGAATATTTTGCTCCATTCTTGTTCTAGTGCAAACTTATTTTTAATTTTCAAGCTATTATATAAGCAGAATTCAATCATTCAAATGTGTGCAAGTCTGTTTCTGGTTGCAAATGTGTAGATTTTTCACAAATCTTTTGTACATTATGAATATTAATTCATATTATTAATGTGAATTTTCAATATTAATGAAAATCATTGTAAAATGGCAATATTGGGCAAATTACTTACAGAAACATATCTAAGAGAAATGTACATCAAATTGTCATCAGATATTACCTGCCATCTCTCCCCAACTAACTGATATATAAAGTGATGAATCAAACTTAATATTGGGGGAAAAAACTTGGGGGAACCGAAATTGATAGAATTCACCATTCTTTTTTAAAAAAATTGCAAGAATAATATACTTATAGTCAATTGAAATTTACAATATTGTGATTGAAATGTAATCTCTTAAATTTACTTACAGCTCTTAACCCTACGTTTATCAAAGTTTTATCATCTTTCTCATCCGGTTGACAACCAAATCTTGTTATTATTTCATACTGAATTTACCAAGAAACCTTGAGTGCTCACTTCCTATTCACCTCCATTTTCCATCCTTCAACACAGGTATTCTCCTACAAGTTATGGTATTCTCTCTTCCTCCTCCTCCTCCTCCTTTTTCTTTTCTTTTTTGTAAAAGGTCACATAAGTTTTCTCTTATAACTCCAATCACATTATCTACTTCAACCACTAGAGTTAACTTGCAAATATTTAATTGCTTTCCTTTGTAAATCCCTTGGAAACCACAAAGAATGCTTCTATTGACATCACCATCTTCTGGATTATGTAGTAATGTTTAGATTTAACAAAAATACTTAAGAACATGTCTTTGTTGTTGTCCTTTTGAGTCAAAAGGGCAAAACAAGAGTAGATATTTTCCACAAGGATGACTGAACACAATTTCAATTCCACAATAATTTATTCCTGAGGCATTACTAAAATAATTACTGGAAAACAAATTCAATTTTGTTATTATTTTCATTATTACTACAATTCCCATTTCAAAAATATTTCTTCTAAAGCATAGGCTTCCCCAGGAGGTTATGAGTAATGAAATATATATTGTAATGTTATTATGGCACGATGCAGGGTCCATGACTTACATAAGTGCGCCCATCAGGACACAAGACAAAAAGAAAGTGGGGTTTCTATCATGACATCACTGCATGCATGGCATCACTTTTTTGGGGGGTGGGGTGTTATAATAATTATGAACATTAATGCCATGGATTGCTCTGTAGAGTAACTGAAGTGGAAGAAGGATGCTCACAGCTGAAATGAATTGGACAGCTGCTTCTTCTTCCGTGTCTAGATCAAACTTTAAACTGCCAGAATGAAGCCACCTTCTTGGTTTTGTCTTGGCCAAAAATAAATCATTATTGGTACATGTTTCTGGTAGTAGCCAACATCCCAGCAGATGGGCCAGGCTCTGTGTCTTTCCACATTCACATACCATGTTGTTACCTGCTAAGAACTTCCACTTGAGCATATTGATTTTACATTTAGACACTCCATCTCTCAACCTATTCAGTGTCCTCCAAGTAAAGTAAAGGTCAAATTGGACAGGTTAAAAAATATGTTTCTCTTTATTCCAAACCAGTCATTGACATTTAAAGATTAATTTGCTTAGAAAAATAAAGAAACAAAATATGGGTTGCTTATTAAATTATGCTGCCTCTTCTCTTCCCCAAACATTTTAATTGCAAAGCACACCAATTTCTTAACTTTGTTTCTAGGATATATGCCCAACATTAGGGGCAAAAGAGTCCCTCTGCAAAAATCCAATTGACCACCAGATAAGTCCATTTTATTTGCCATCTACTGCTCACATAAATTTTCACAGCCCAGATATGGTAGATCTCCATAATTTAGATAGGAAATTATGGATGAGAAGTGACCAAAAGCATATTGGGAAATATGTAAGAATAAGGACTGTTCCTCCCAAACATTAATTAAATAAATCTTGGCAATAAAACTGTATTATATAAATTATTCAGATCTGTGTACTGAATATAATCAAAAGAAGTATGATGTTCAAATTTTTGTTTATTTGTGTCGAAGCATCATGATTAAAATAAGGCATATAAAATTTAAAATAGCAATAGCACTTATATACCGCTTCACAGTGCTTTACAGCCCTCTCTAAGCAGTTTTCAGAGTCAGCCTATTGCCCCCCCACAATCTGGGTCCTCATTTTATTGAACTCGGAAGGATGGAAGGCTGAGTCAACCTTGACTGGGTCAGAATCGAACTGCTGAACTGATGGACATATGTCTTTTGTTTCATATTCTATGAATTTGAAGGGATTTATTAAGATATTAAATGGCCGAACCAATAAAGTATATAATGGGCCAGGACACACGATTGTAATTGATTGGTTGGAGAGTGCGAGCTCTTGCATGAGGCAATTTACATTATGATTGGTTGCTGGGTGTAAAGTGGGAGTTTCCCTCCCCCCCCGCCCTTTTTTTTCTGTGTGCTCTGTATGCTGTTCTGCAATTTACCTGACAATTTACCACACCTATATAGTGATGTGCCTGACTACTTTACTTGTTGCAAATATAAATGTAAAATATTTTTATCTATATAAAACTACAAGTTCATCTCTAACTCCATTTGGATATCGGCTGCACAATTCCCTGACAATTTGTATTCGTCTATAAATTGCCTGACAGAACAATTAATCAAGAAGGCAACTGAAAATCTGGGTTCTTCCTAATGGCCACTCTCTGTAACTATTTTTGTTCTGCAATGTCATGTGATTTATTCATGTTATTTGTTTATTTACAGGACCCTTATATTTCTGTCTATCTCACACAATGTCTAGGCAGCTCCCAACAACCCATAAAACATAGTTAAAAGCATATCCTTCCAAGATATCACACTAAACATTCTCACAGGTCAATCCCCAACCTTAGCCAAAGCATTCCTAACATTCCTCTGGAAAGCTGAAAAAACCCCTTTTCTTCAGTTGGAGGCTGTTTTAAAAGATTGGGGCAGTTACCAAGAAGTCATGCATCTGAGGTCCCATCAAAAAGCAACATTTAAGGGACTCCCCTTCTCTAACCTAGAAGGACAGGCAGATGGGAGGTGCAGCAAGGAACTTAGTCCTATGCCATACAGGGTTTTAAAGATGGTGACCAGTTCTTTGAATTGCACCCAGAAAGCAACTGGAAGCCAATGTAGCTCATGCAGCAATGATGTTATTCAGCTAAACTGAGGGACAGTGAAAACTGTGTGTGGCACTGCATTCTGGACCAGTTATAACTTCTGCGTAGTCTTCAAGGGCAGCCCCATGTAAAGTGTATTGCAATAATCCAAACAGGAGGTGACTAAGGCCTGTGAGCAAGGGCTCTTGGTCCAAGAATGGGCAAAATTGGTACACAAGACAGATTTGTGCAAAGGCTCCCCTGCTCACAGCTGGCATCTGCTTTCCTAGCATGAGCCCATGAAGACTCCCAAGTTGTTCACCATATCTGTGCTACCCTGACCAGAGTCAAGGATGGAAACTTTCCTAATTTGAGGAACACCAAATCCCCCTAACTACTCCATCTTGCTAGGGTTGAGTCACAGCAGGTTTCTCCCCATCCAGGCCCTTATTCTAGGTCCAGAATTAGCATGTAAACTTTCCTGGCATGGGATAGAAATATATAATGGGGAAAATAATGATACAAAATCTTATGTTGGTAGATAATCTCTCCCAGTGGTTTCATATAGGGGAGAATATAGAAAAATGAGAGAGCATTGAGCCCTGAGCCCCCCACATAATATGGGTCTAGGACTAGACCCATACTCTCCCCCACCAGCATTGACTGATACCAGCCACAGAGAAAGGAGAACCATGGCAAAAGAGAGCCCCTCAACTTCCAGTCACCAGAGTCAGTCTGGCAAGTTACCATGGTCAATGACATAAAAATGTGCCGAGAGATCCAGGAGGGTCAGGATGGAAATACCACCCCCAACCTGAGCCCTCCAAAGTCATCCATAGGTGCGCCTCAGCTGATCCTTCATTCCTTCATGATTTCATCGTTTGTTAACTGATGAAGCTTAAACATCCTTAGATGTTTCCATTTTAAAACATCCTCTTCTCCAAACACAGATTCCACCAGAGATATGATCTGACATGCTTCTTCAACAATTTGGTTGCTCATGTGGTCAAGGCTCTGCCCAGCTTCTGTTAGTCACTTCAGGCTGCTGTGAGCACCCTCCCTGCCTCGTCACTGTCCAAGGTCATTTGTCTTAGGTTGACACGTAATGTCTGACTGGAACTTTCCAAGGGCTTCTCAGGTTTTCTGTGGGCTCCTTTTCAAGGAGTGTTCTTTTAAAAACCTGCTTAAAATATCAGTTTAAGCCAAGAAAGTTAGCTGAGTACTGCCAACAGCATGTTACTGGTTCAGTTACAAGTTTTCCTCTCTGCCATTGAAAGAGGATTTTAATAGCCTTATTTTTTAAGACCCTATGTTTTTGTTACTCTTATTCCTTCTGAGGAATCAACTTATGATTTTCATTATGACTAGTCAACACTCCCAGGACCAGTATCATCCAACTGGGTTTTCTTTGTCTGTGAATGCCCTATCACATCATTTACATTGTGAAGAGTCCTTGGTGCTGTCTGAGCTTGGTTGATTTTTTGCAGATCTTTCATAATCCAAACTAGGTAACATCATCATTTCATTGGGTAATGAAACGTCTGCAAGAAATCAACCAAGCACAAGGACCCCTCATTTCAACCCAGAGTTACAAATACAGTTAGTTTTTGACTTACAAGAGTTATTTTAGTGACGTTCAAAGTTACAATGGCACTGAAAAAAGTGATGTATGGCCACTTTTCACACTTATGATCATTGCAGCATCCCACGGCCACATAATCAAAATTCAGATGCTTGGTAACTGACTTGTATTTATAAAGGTTACAGTGTCCTGGGATCAAGTGATCCCCCTTTGTGACTTTCTGACAAGCAAAGTCAATGAGGAAGTCAGATTCACAGGCCTGGTCCCACTGCACTTACGGATGCAAAGAGGATGTAAAACGTTAAAAAAAACTTGCCATCCATTGGAAAACACGATGCATCCGTTGTGTACTCACTGCATACGTGTTTCATACGCTCTATCNTGCAAGAAGTTTTGAGCTGCATACTTTCCCCCACTTTCCTGATCCACCAAAGTCTTGAACAATTTTAGATATAATTAAAGTTAACTTCAACAAGCTACTTCACTGTGTTTCTTCTCTATTGCAAATAGCTATTGCCCTGCTTCTATTCTGTAGAAGAAAATTTAGCATTTCAAATAAAAGCAAATATTGCTGCATGTGTTTGTGTCCTTGTGTAGGTGTTTTTGTGGGTGTGCCTCACATTATTTTTATTTTTCTTCAAAAATTCCCTGCAAAAAAAAAAATTAACCACAGAATATCATTGTGGGCTATAATTTGGAAAATTATACTATACTTAAGATTTGGAAAACTAACAGGTGTAGGCAACAAAGATAGATGTTTTTACCCATTTGGAAATTGGATAAGTATGCAAATTCCCTCAATTAGTTAGTGTCCCTTTCTGGGCTTCTGAAAAATTGAGTTTTTTAGAAATAACTAGGATCAGGTTTGCAGTTATTTCTGCCTGTTTCCCAGTGACTAAAAATGGGTCAGAGGCAAAGGAAAGTCCATAATCCATAAATTTTAACATCTTAAGAAAAAGAGTAATGTGTCAAAAATAAATTTAATATAATAAAAAAAATCTTTTCAAAAAATTATGACACCTTTTTTTTTACTTTTATTGGATTCAGATTGTAAGTTACAAGTCCAAAGTCTCACTTTAAGAAGAAGAATATGTTTTTCTTACTATATCTCCCCCAAAAAACTTAAATGCTCAGAAAATTTAACACTTCCATCAGGGAGACTTAAATTGGATTCCAGCTATCAACTTTATTGATGACTAAATTTGGAGCCAACTTCAGTTTTATTTATTCTTTCAGGTTTCATTCTCCTCCTTTATAATTTACTTCACAGGATTCTACAGGATAAAATGGAGAGTACCAAGCGAAGTTTAGATAGGAAGTCAAAGTTTAGATAGGAAGTAATATGAAATTATTTTTCTCTGCAACACAAATGTATTTTAATCAAATATTATGTAATCTAGTACCACCTAGTGGCTGAAATATTTAATGACACTATCCCTATCAGAACAATTTAAGACTGCCAAAACTCTGTCAGAAAAGGTGAAATAAAACTATCAAAAGTAAAGGCCCTGTCACACTGGCCGATGGATGCAAAACATTTGTAAAAAGGACACAGCGGATGAGCAAAATGTTCCATGAACTGTTCTATCCATTGATATCCACTCTCAAAAGGGCAAAAATTTGCATAAAGAGAGCGGACAACACGGAAAGGAACGGACGGGGGGAGGATGTAGGGTGGATGGAAGCAGATGCTCCACAGAAGCTACGGATGGAAGCGGATGGGAACGGATGGGACTGGATGGCACATCCGCAAGGCCTTCCGGCGGAGCACAGCGAAGCGATGCGGAACGGAACTAGAGGGATGCACAAGGGATGCCGAGCGGATGAAGCGAGCACGAGCAGAAGCTAGCGGAAACCGTGCGAATGCCTAGCGGATGCTAGCATTCACCTGGCATGCAGGGAGGATGCATTGCGTCAGCCCCGCGATATAAAGGGAAGCAGCGCTCGCAAGCAGGTCACCATTCAGAGGAAAGACCTGCTTCCAGACACAGCTTGCCAGCCTGCCAGCCAGCGTGCCAGCCAGCCAGCACAGCCAGCCGCCAGCCAGCCAGCCAGAACGCAAACAACCATGGGAAGAAAGGAAGCCTCTGCCATTGCTGCCAGCCTGGCAAGAGGACAGGGCCACCTCCCACCCCCTGGCCCTCACTCTGCTTCTGCTGGGGCTTCTGCTGCCCGGCCGCTCGCTCTTCTGGGGCTGGGGCTTCTGCTGATCGCTGCTTCTGGTGGTGGTGCTTCTGCTGATGCTGCTGTTCTGGTGGTGGTGCTCTCTGCGTGCTGCTACTCGCGCTGGCACTGCTCTGGTGCTGGTGCTTGCTGCTGGTGTTACTCTGCTGGCACTACTCCTGGTGCTAGTGCTTCTGTTGGTGTCTACTCTGCTGGCACTGCTCCTGGTGCTGGGGCTTCTGCTGGGGCTTACTCTGGTGGTGTCTCCTGCTCTGGTCTCTGCTGGTCCTGCTCTGCTTGGTTGGGTGTCCTGGTCCTACTCGTGCTTCCTGGTCTGCTGGTGCTCCTGGTCCTGCTGGTGCTCCTGGTGCTCCTGGTCCTGGCTGGTGCTCTGCTGTGCGGTCCTCGCTGGTCTGCTTTTGCTGCTCACTGTTCTTGTTGTTGTTGCTGCTGCTGGTGATGGAGGAGCAGCCCCTACAACCTCGAAGCCCCTCTGATGAGGGCCAGATAGCCTGCCAGAGGGAGGAAGAGGCATACGCGTGAATGGGAGAGGAGGCAATACTCCTCGACAGAGGAAACATGAAGGATGAGGTGGCTGGAAATGGCTGAGGGAGAATGAGTATCTATGGCGTAAGGGACACAGGCTTTAATCGAGACCACACAAAAGGAAGCAGGCTGCTTGGAGAGAGAGGCGGAGAGTCTGGCTACACTTAGGAGGTGCTCCTCGGCTGGTGGAAGCACGTGCACACCTGGTACGGGAAGCTGCACCTCAAGAAATCTGGCGCGGATGGTCAAGCTGAACGGACAGAGAGACCTACGTGATGGCCAGGTGCAGCTTCCTGGAGGGTGCAATCCGCCACCGAGGAGCAGCCCCTCTGTCTACAACCTCTCTCTCACGGCAGCCTGCTGAGAGCCAGTCTCTTCTGGCAGAGTCAGCTCTGTGTCAGGCAGGTATCTGTGGAGCGTCCAGACGGACAGAAACTGACAGCTGTAATACCGATGGGTCGCGTGGAAGGTCCCTGAGCAGCAGTGGGATTAAGGAGACGCACCTTCCACCACGGCCACCCGTCACCCACCAGCACTCTCCATCTCTACAGAAATGGCAGAAGCCAGACAGGAGGGGCAGAGCCTCAACTGTCCTGCTGGAGACAAGAGACACCATCAGAAGCAGCGTAATCTCCCTCTCTCAGCAAGTACACACGACGCCCCAACCTCCAACCGCCAAGCCTTCTCCTCACCTATGTCCCAGATCCTCATGGACTAGGGGGAAACCCAAGTACCAGGTGGTAAGGACACGGATCACGATCTTCTTCACAACCCTCCAGACCAAATGAACCTGCTCCACCCAGTCCAGGCCTGCTCCTCCACCCACAGTGATGTCCACTGCCTTCCAAGGTTTCCAAGGCCCTCCCTACCAAGGCTCCGGCTACAGCGAGGTCAGCAGCACAGGCAGCCCCTTCCCAGTCCAGGCACAGACTCATCGATGCCACTGGTGCCACTGATGCCAGCCGATCGCACGACCACCGCCACGATGCCACCCACGCCACGATGCCACCCATACCAGTCCTCACCCAGCTGCACGACAAGACAGCCCATACACTGCTCCTTCCTCCACCCACAGCACAAGCCCAGCCTCAGAACATCCTGTCATCGTATTTGGGGCTGACACCCCATGTCATGGAGGAAGGGGCTTCAACATCACGGGGCTGAGCCAGCTGTCGTGAGAGCTTCCTAAACACACCGTCCCTGTTGTCCTCTCGGGCCAGGCACCCAATGGCACTCAGACCAGCACTCCAGCAGCAGCCACCCCCACAGCACCTGGACCCTTCCACCCCTGATACGATGGGAATGCCTCAGACTGACTGAGAAGAGTGCCAGAGACTGGGTGGCTACATGTTGACTTTTTTTTGCTTTGGACCCTTGACTTGGGTCATTTTTCTTTTACAGCTTGTTTGCTTCACATACTTGCTTCATTTTATTTTTGTCAATAAAGTCTTGGTGGAAACTTTTAGAAATGGTTTAGCTCTTTGCATGCTTGTGAGGATGGGTTAGATAGCAGTGGATGGACAGGGATCCTTTGGATGGGTAATAGCTGATGGGATGGGCAGGGATACCTTTGGAATGGGTAATAGCTGTGGGATAGATAAACCTCCAGTGCAAGCATACGTGGGACTGTATGGTCCACCCTCCTCCCAGGTGCCACACCTATGGCCCTTTATTATCAAAAATAATGTAATCCGTTGATCCACGCATTGTCAACATAAAACAAATCTTTATTAAATGCCTGTTCATTGTAGGCCACCCAACATACATGGCCCAATCTCAACTCAGTGAATGATGCAGCCAGCTGAAGGAAGCATCCATTAATCATCTATCACCTTGTCTTGCCAACTCCACTGGCTCCAGTGGGAGTTGCACCCAGTGTTTCAGGGAGGTTTGCGCTGCTTCTTCCTCTTCAACGGAAGCTTTGTGGGGCCTTGCCACATCCATAGTGTCTATCAGGTTTCGCCCTTTCCTCACATTCCCGCAGGCTCCATGGTCCCCATTGCCTTGTTGGGGGGTCCACGAGCTGTTCTGCAACACTGGCGTAGCGGGCTGCGCATGAGATTGTGCAGGCATGTCATGCAAGCTTCGCATGATCCTCCCACTGGTCTCTGGGTGAACTGCTCGCATGGTGGCTGAGAAGTTCCTGAACTCTGTTGGCCAGGATGCAAAGCCGTTATCCACCCACCGTCCTTGCCCTGGGACACGCCTGTATCGTTGAAGATCTCTCTTTCACCGGGTGACGTGAGTCTGAAGTGTAGGGCTTCATGAAGGTAGGTCTCTGAGGGAGAAAGGCGTCATCCCATGATGAAGTAGGGCACATTCTTGTGTGTCGTTGGGCAGCGGGGTTCTGGATCTGAGAAGCCCATGGATCGAGGTTGCGTTCCAGCCCCTCCTTGAGGTGACTGGCGTTGTAATAACCTGGCATCTGAAAGTGACCTTGCCTGAAGCATCGATGTGATGAACTTGTAGTTCAGCATCGACCATGGAAAGAGGATGATGCTTGAGAAGCCACGTGTGTAGTTGAAATACAGTGGACCCCTTGGCTGACGCTTGTTGCAGTGCCACGTGCTTGCCATCTATGGCTCCAACGGTGTGTTGGGGAAGTTCCCACTTCTGATCACTGCTCTGCAGACTTTCTTTCCCAGCCTTCCTTCATCGGTGGGGCCTGCCAGGACTCCTCCAGGTAATTCTATCGATGGACTGGCGCTGCACCACTCTCTCTGACCAACATGCTGGATCGGTGTTGTGTGGCAGCCTCCAGCCGTCACTGCATATGCTCCTGTAGGTGGTCCCTGAGGCCAGGTGGCGCACGAGTCTGTGCACCTTGAGCCCAGGGTGCCAGGCTTCGGGCAGAAATTGGTGCTCTGCTTTTGGTCAACCTGGGTCCTCAGCCCGCTCCACGAATTCGTCAAACAATGGCTGGGAGGCAACCTCATGAAGTTCTGGAATGCACGAGGTCTTTGTTCTCAGCTCACCAATCAGCTTTGTTGTACACGTCCGTTATCTGCTTCTTCTGATGATCCATCTTTGGGACCAAGACCGCTTCTTTGGCCGCCCTTTCTTCCCGTGTAGAGTTTGGAAAGAAGCCTAGTACGATGGTTCGACTGTTGCACGAAGGATGGTGGCCTATACCCAAAAGCACTGTGTTAATGATCCATGGTGGAAGATGACTGGATGCTGTGGAGAGCAATGAGCCAGATTGAAGGCGTGTGGAGCATCTGCAAAACAGCAGGGCTGCTGGACTGAAAGTGGATCCAGTGAGTTGCTCCCCTTTTTTATAGGAAATATAGGTTTCTCACTAGGTGGTCCCTTTGCCATCTCCTAGGCATCCTCTAGACTCCCTTAATTCCGAGATAGGTCTCCTCTGCGAACGTTTTTCCATTTAATGCTTTCTTTGAAAGCTGATCTGCTTTCAATCTTTCTCCGTGCCGTTGCTACTAATGCGCGCGTGCGTCTCGCGTCCGTTCCGTTTACTTCCTGGTCGCTTTCCCTGGAGGCGGATGTGAGTTGCGCGGATGGCGCAGCGGATGCCTGCGAATATACAGATGCGTAACACGGATGATGACGGACACTATACGGATGTTCCCCGTTGCGTTGCGGATGCAAGAACGGGTTGCGTTGGATAATTTTCATCAAAAAAGTTTTGAGCAGCTGCAAAACTTTTTGGGCGAATGGAAACTAGTCGAACGGAATGCTGGAACGCGGATACGAGAGGATGAAAACTCTGACGCCGTGAAGTACAGAACGATGCAATTGGCGTTAACAACGGATGGCCAAGTTTTCTCCTCTCCGTTTTACATCCTCTTTCCATACCGTTGGTCGCAAGTGTGACATGGGCTTAATGCGTTTGCACACAATATTAGTCACTTTGTATTCTATCAGCTGCTATATTACATAAATTTGAAGAGAACAACCTTCATTATATTGTACTATTTCAGTAGAATACAGTGATTTTAGTATGCTAAGACTAGGTAATCGAAGTTCAGCTACAGTGAATCTTCAAAATGGGCAGGTATTGACGATTTGCTAAATTTAGTTTGGGTTTTGTTGATAGACAACTTAATTATATGTATTCTTGTAGATTTGTTGGTGTAATGATGCCCCCAAAACACCCAAGACCACTAATGCAACAACAAAAAACAAAAATTCACAGAGAACCTTGTCTTCCAAATTTAAAACGTTAAGTTTTTGCTTGCTTGCCTTAAGTACGAATACGCTAGAATTAGTAGAATATGAATAGAACACTTTATTGGCACGGTGTGATGGACACACAAGGACTTTGTCTTGGTGGGCAAATGCTCGTCAGTATACATGTAAAGAAAAGATGCATTTGTCAAGAGTCAAGAATCATCAAGCGTACAGACTCTTAATATAGTCATAGGGTACATAAACAATCAATGCGACCTAACCTAGGAAACAGTTCAATATAAAATTGTAAGGATACAAGTCGACAAAGTTATAGTCATACAGTCCACAAGTGGGAGGGGATGGGTGATGACGAAGGTAGTGATGAAAAGATTAACAGTAAATAGTAGTCGCAGACTTTGTAACGATTGAACAGTTTTGAGGGAATTATTTGTTTAGCAGGACGGGATGGCATGCTGGAAGACTTCCTTGTGGTCTTAGTTGTCTGGTGTGTGCAGTGCGCGTATAGCGCTCGTTTTGATGGGAAGGAGTTGAAAGATGTTTATGTCGGGATGGAGGGTCTGTAAAATATTTTCACAGCCTTCTCTTTGACTCGATGCAATAATACACGGTCCTTGATTGAAGGCAGGTTTGGTGAGTGAATTGTTTTTTCTGCAGTCCTAATTATCCTCTGAGTCTGTGTCTGGTCTTGTGGGTTTGCAGAGCAACACCGGACAGTTTTAGAAAGTGCAGGAATGGATTTAGACGACTAACTTCTTGGTAGAACTGGTCGGCAGCTCTTTGGGCAGTTTGAGCTTATGAATCTCGGTGGCAGAAGAACACTTCTTTGTTGTGCTTTTTTGATGACATTTTTGATGTTAGGTGTCCATTTTAGGTCATGTGATATCATAGAACCTAGAAATTTGAAGGTCCCTACTGTTGATACTGTGTTGTCTAGTATTTTAAGATGACCATGACCATTCCATGACCAACAGGAACTGTTATGAAAAGCAAGGGCTGTATTTCACAGAGTGGGATGTTATTAGGATCTTCAGATGAGAGAGAATAGGCTATTCATGAAAGAAAGTACCCTAATACATTCAGGGTAGTTTTTTAAAAATTAAAAAAAAATTAAATTTACATTAAATTAAAATTAAATTTAAAAATTAAAAAAATCAACAAACAGGGGTAAGATAGAGGATTTCTGTCAAATTATAGTCATATTAAAGAGTGTGCCAGTGGAAATAGCAGTCAAGTCAGGGAAACACCCACACAAATTTTATTCTGTATGTAGATACATTCTTTTATATTTGTATGGTGTGAACGAAGGAATAACAAGCAAACAAATACAGCACAGAAATATGACACAGAAGAACATAGAGTAAACATTATTTTCCATTTCCCAGAAAATTAGATGTTTTAGGAGTGCAGCCTGAAAATCTTAGCCTATCATAAATACTCGAAGAAGAGACAGTACCTGTATTTTCTGAAAAGAAAATCTCTAAGTAAAATAAAGGCTTTGTAACTGAATCAGTATCATCCATCTAATACCTTTTAAACATTTGTTCCACATTTGTTCAGACCTAATTTCCTTTGTCTGATTCAGGTGATATTACTTCTCTTTTGTTTCCTTAACAACTTGATTCCTTCTTAACTATCTCCCCAAACAGAGGTGGTATTCAGCAGGTTCTGACCAGTTCTGGAGAACTGGTAGTGGAAATTTTGAGTAGTTCAGAGAACCAGCAAATACCACCTCTGACTGGAGATTTTACAGTATCCTTCCCCTGCCATGCCCACCAAGCCACGTCCACAGAACTGGCAGTAAAATTTTTTGAGTCCCATCACTGTCCGGAAGGATCTTTTAGATCAGGGCTCTCCAACCTTGGCAAATTTAAGCCTGGAGGACTTCAACTCCCAGAATTCCCCAGCCAGCTCTGGGGAGATCAGATTTTGTTCACCTTACTTATGGGCCTGCTTCATCTTTAGCTAAGGAAGCTACAACTCTGCCTGGCATCACAGATACAGTACTCTTAGACTTATAACGATTCAAAATTACAACAGCACTAAAAAAGTGACTTGTAGTAACCAGTCCTCACACTTACAACCGTCGCACCTTCCCCACTGTCACATTATCAGAATTTGGGATCTTGGCAACTGGCATGTATTTAGAACAGTTGCGTGACCACCATTTGCAACCTTCCCAGCTGGCTTTTGACAAGCCAAATCAGTGGTGGAAACTGGATTTGCTTAATGATTGTGGGATTCCCTTAACGACCGTGACAAAATAGGTTATAAAAATCAGGTGATTTGCTTAACATTTGCCTTGCTTAGCAACAGAAATTTTGGTCTGAATTGTGGTGGTAATTTGAGAATTATCTGTACCATCCAGATGACCTGGCCAAGGTCCTGAGTTAGGAAACTACAAAGGTACTTAAGACTGCTTATACAGGCTATTTCCCTATCCTCCTTATTGAAATATATATCCAACTATTTTTCTTCAAATGGTAAAGGAACAGACACATATTCATATAGGCTAACAGGGCTAAGCAAATCATGCCAATTACTAGATTCACACATTCAAATCATAATTTGCTCAGCCACAATTGGCTGAATAATTCAAATTTGGTTGAATTCATACAAAGCCATAACTTACAGTTTACAAATACAAATTACGTATAGTTTACAAGCTATAATTGCTGGATTCATCCAAAAAACTAAACCGGAGCCAGTTATGCTATAATCTGGGCTAGTGCAATCTTGTCAATAGTTTGAAAAATAAGGAAAGAAAAACTAAGTTTCACCAATATTTCAATGACGCCATCAAAAGTCATTCATAGAGTTGCATGTTTTTGAGGACTTTTTTTATCCTATTGATCATTGGGGCACTTAGAGAAGAGAGATAGCAACAAGTCATCCAGTGAATGTCTTGTAGTTAAATAAGGACCTGAACTTGCGACTTCTCCAGCCTTAGACAAGCATTCCAACCACACTGACTGTCTCTCCTCCCTACCCATCCCTAAGATTGCTTCATATATTATAAAGAACTTTATGGAAAGCACTTCGAGTGCTGAAATAAAATATGCTCATACCCGAATGGGTAACAAACCTATGTATATTTGCTCTGGGTGTGTTTGGTGTACCTTTGGCTTGGTTGCCCACAGAGCTGGAAATAATGAGTGTGCATAAGTGTGTAAGAAGTGGGTTATATCCTTATTCCTACATGGCAGTTCTCAGTTTACTTTGGCTGTTAATATAAGGAGGGAGACACAGCTATGACAAGGAAGTCCTTATATGGCAATGCCTTGTTGCTGTTGTTCTCCAAAAAATGTCTTCCAAGAAAGTGGTATTTATTCCACTTCCTTGAGGGCAACCAGAGTGGGTTCTGTGTAATTATCTCAGGTTCAACACAGGCATCAGCATGTGAAAGGTGTGTATGGACCTGTATGAAGAGCATGTGGTCATTTTATCCTCTTATGTTAGAAATAAATACATTGGTTCCATTTTTTTAGTGAGGGATGCAGGTATCTTAGACTGATTTATATTAATCAATCAGAATAGAGCTGGAAATCTTCTAGCCCAATCCCCTCTACCAAGACCCTCCACCACAGGGGTGTCAAACTGGTGGGCCGCAGGCCAGATGCATCACATGCATACCACATCCATGAATGGGAAAAAGCCGCAAAATGTCACGTGACAGTAATGTGATGTGGCGAGTTGGACACCTGTGCTCTGCCATTTCAGATAAGTGGTTGTCCAGTCTCTTCTTGAAAACCTCCAGTGAGGAAACACCTACAACTTCTAAAGGCAAGCTGTTCCATTGGTTAATTGGTTAAAAGTTTCTCCTTAATTCCAGGTTGTTTCCCACCTTGATTAGTTTCCATCCCTTGTTTCTTGCCCTGTCTTCTGGTGCTTTGGAAAATAAGTTGACCTCCTCTTCTTTGTGGCAACCCCACAAATACTGGAATATTGCTATCATGTCACCCTTAGACCTTCTTTTCTCTAGATTGGGAAAACCTAATTCCTGCAACTGTTCTTCATATGTTTTTGTCTCCAGGCCCTTAATCGTCTGTTGCTCTTCTCTGAACTTTTTTCAAAGTCTCAACTTCTTTTTTGTAATGTGGTAAACAAAGCTGAATGCAATATTCCATGTATGGTCTTATCAAGGATTTATAAAGCGGTAGTAATACTTCACGTGATTTTGATTCTATGCATCTCTTTCTTTATACATAAACACAAAGTAGAATTTTTCAGTGTATTGCAATCTAGAGAAGCAGACACCAAGCTAGCAGGAATAGCCAATATTCCAGAAGACAGACTCAAAATACAGAAGGATCTTAATAGATTTGAACACTGGGCCCTATCTAATAAAATGAACTTCACTAGTGAGAAAAGTTCTATGTCTAGACAAGAAAAATCAAATGCACAGGTACAGAATAGGCTTTACTTGGCTCAGTAGTTGTAACTGTGAAAAGGATATTGGAATCCGTGAACAATCACTAAAATATGAGTCAGCAATGTGCTGCAACTGCCCAAAACGTCAACAAAACGGCTGCCTACCATCTACCAAGCAGACATTCCAAATTCAGCCCACCTTACAGAAAAGGGGTCAAAAAAGTCAATGTGGTGACTACAACCATGGGACAAAAGCCCCACTTTCTGCCTTCTTTGACTGATAAAATAGATTGCCACATTAGTGAAGTCTTTCTATGCATCATAGTATTTTTTTATTAAATATACATGGAAAAGTTTATAATTATTTTTAGACTTGTTCTGTAAGGGGAGGAGAACATACCAGATATTTCCAATATTTTTTTCAGCATTTGATCAGGATGGACATTTTATGTTTAACGTCAGTGTTAATGAAGTATTTATTATTTGCTATTTTTAGTACATTTTTTATTGTTAGTGTTTGATGTTTGTTTGTTCTTTCTTTTTGTTTTTTCCCTTATTTTGTATTTTAACATTGGAAATAAACAAATAAATAAATATATAAAAAATAAACCAAACATTAGACTAATAAGCTTTTACATTTTCTGAACACCTGCTTTATGGACTTGTGGGAAGGCAGTCATGTTGTCTTGTTGCTGAGGTGTAATAAAAAGACGATTTGCAACTTTTTGGAGAATAACTTTTCTGCTCTCTCAAGAATGCAACACCTGGCAACCTGGCCAATCCCTCTCTGGGATAGGTATGACCTGAGAAGTGCCACTTTTACCAGAAAGGTAGTCCTTGACTTACAATTTGTTCAAAGTTACAACACTGAAAAAAGTGACTTGTGATCATTTTTCACACTTACTACATTGATCAAAATTTGGATACTTGGCAACTTTCAGGTATTCATGATATGGTGTCCTGAGGTTGTGTGATCACCTTTTGAGACTTTCTGACAAGCAGTCAATGGGGAAGTCAGATTCACTTAATGACCACATGGTTCACTTAACAATTGCAGTGATTCACTTAAGAACGGTGGCAACAAAGGTTGTAAAATGGAGCAATATTCACAATGTCTTGCTTCGCAGTGGAGATTTTGAGCTCAATTGTGGTTGTAAGTCAAGGACTACCTGCACAATGATATTTTTGTTTAAATCAGCAAGGGAAAGGGCTCTTCTGATGACCTTATATTTTAAAATGTATGTATATATTTTCTGTGTGATTGTCTGTGGTTGGAGCTATTTTGTTTCCTTCCCCAAATGACCTGCAAGGAAATCTTCCCCCTTTGTGTTTAATGTATGGTGGTTTATCTATTTAAAGCCTGTCTCATCCCACATGAATATTGTTTTGCCAGACAGATAATGACTGGGGTGAGCATGGTTATTTAGACTGCACACCTCTTTTGATCCTACTGAGTCCCAAAAAAGGTAACTTTGTAAAATTTTCTGTCCCCTTCAGCTTCCCACCAGCTCAGCTTTTCCTGCTTAACTGTTGAGTTCAAGAAAAGAGTGCACAAGAAACACCACTTGCCAAAACTTTGAGCCAGTTGCCTTTTTTGCTTGACCTACCTTACAGGATTGTTGTGAGAAAATGAATGAGCAGGGGAGAACTAAAATTTTCCCTAGCAACCAAATTATGCAGTCTGTACAATGGTTGTCTTGCCAGAACCCTTTATAGGACTTGGAGGCTTATGGCAAAGCAGAGTTGCATGACAAAAGCTCTGTTCTTTTTCTACATGTGTGTGACATCATCATGCATCATCAAAAAGAGTAGAGTTTGTGTTATGAGAGCATGACTTTCCTTCCATCATTGTCTCACCTCAGCCTCCATTTTTGATATCTTTGGTGGCTGATACCTGCGTGAAAGTGTTCTGGTTCTTTGACATTTATTTTATTCCTATATCATATTTTATTTGCAGGGCTTGGGTGGTGAAAAAAGTAAGGTTCTACATTTAGTCAAGAAAAACCAAATGCATCAGTATAGTATAGGTAGTATATAGCTCAATAGTAGTAATTGTGAGAGGGAGCTAGGATTCTCAGTGGACAATCACTTAAATATGAACCAACAGTGTGCTGCAGCTGCCAGCACAATCCTAGGCTGCATTAACACAGGGATAGAATCAGAGATGGGATTCAGCTGGTTTGGACCAGTTCACATGAACTGATTATTAAATTTTTGCACAGTTCACAGAACTGCGGCCCTGCCCACCCCACCCTGTCACTCTTTATCTCACCTCACCTGCCTAGGCCACTCACCTAGAGTCATGCCTGGGGCTCAGCTGCTCTCTGGTTCCCTCATCTTGACCAGCTCAGGCCAGCTGATCTTTGCCTGATGAGTCTGAAGCCCGGCCTGCTTTCCTGCCTTTCCTGATGCCTTCCCTGCAGCTCAGCCTGCTTGCCTGCCTTCCCTGCTGCCTTCCCCATGGCCCAGTTTGCTTGCCTGCCTTCCCCACGGCCTAGGCTTGGAGCAGCAGCAATGGTTTGGAACTTGTTAAGGAGAACCGCTCCTCTGCCCCAGAGACAGGCAGAAAGGCTGGGCTGCAGGGACCACGGGGAAGGCAGCGGGAAAATCAGGCAAGCGGACGGGGTTGTGGAGAAGCCAGGCAAGTGTCCTGGGCTATGGGGACCATTGGGAAGGCAGGCTGTGGGGACCAGTTGGTAGGCAATAGGGAAGGCAGGCAAGTGGGCTGGGCTGCAGGGAAGGCAGGCAAACAGGCTGGGCCGCAGGAGCCGCATGGGAAGTAGCTGGGTGAGAAGCAAAGGAAAACTCAACAGGCAGAGTTCATCTGGCCTGGGCTGCATGGTGAAGGTGAGGGAACCAGACAGCAGCAGCAGATATGCCACGGGTGTAACTCTTGGCAAGCTGCCTAGGCAGGAGAGGCGAGATAAGGAGTAATGGGGAGGGGCGGGGTGAGCCAGTGGTGCAATTAGCTGGTTCTCCGAACTGCACAAAAAATTAACAACCGGTTCAGTCGAACCGTTCCAAACTGGCTGAATGCCACCTCTGCACCTATGCCTTGTGTCATTCTTAACATGTATTCTTGCAAATGGCATTAGTTACTTGTCCTCATGCAGTGAACTCAGGGCATAATTTTGGCAGCACCTGGAAAGAAGTCTTTCAGGAAGCCATGCTATGGTGTCATCTTAAGAGGGCATTAAGTCGGACACCTGCTATAGCCACCTGTGGTTTGGCCATACCCCAAAACAGCCATCTTCTTCTCTGCAATAGTATGGTTGGGAATTCTGAAGAGGAACATGAAGTTCTATAGGCTGATTTCCCAAATGTCCAAGAACAGACTGATTTCTCTTCTCTCCTGCAGCTGTGTTTGGCTACAACTCCTAAAAAATTCCAGACTGCTGAGTCTGGAATACAATATCAATATGATATCAAATATTGTCTGTAAAATGCTGAATACCATGAAGTTGTGCAAATGCAGGTAGTCCTCAATTTACAATCTTTCATTTAGAGACTATTCAAAATTTCAAAAGCATGAAAAAAGTGGCTTAAGATCATTTTTCACACTTACAACAACTGCAGCATTCTTATAGCCATGTGTTCAAAATTAGAACTCTTGGCAGTTGGCTCATATTAATGATGATTTCAGTGTCTTGAGGGAGTCATGTGATCACTTGTTGTAACCTTCTGACAAGCAAAGTCAATGGGGAAGCCAGATTTGACAATTGCAGTGATTCATTTAACAACGGTGACAAGAAAGGTCATAAAACGGGGCAAAGCTCACTTTGCTTAGGAATGGAAATTTTGAGCTCCTTTGTGGTCGTAAGTTGAGGACTTGACAGTAAATGGCACTGGCTGTTCAGATTTCACCTGCAACTGGTTGGGCTTGGGGACATTATATTGGCTACGCAGAAGAATATTTGTTAAGAAATAAATTAAGGGATAGGCAAAAGCATTCCATCCAAAGTAAACTTCTTGGGAAAATTGGTGGCATTAAGCTATACCACTTTCCCAGGCTTGGGTGTTACTCCCTGGTTTGCTACAGAGAAAATTCATATATTTAGATCTTCTGGAAGCATAATTATAGTACACAAAACCAGAAGACATTGGCTTCTATTGTGAGAACAGGCTTAGGCAACCTATGGGAATGTTCTTTTCCCTCTCAGAATCCTTGTTTCTCTCTTTATTTACATTTTAAATCTGACATCTGCCTTGACTTCATTTTCCATCTGACGAAGTCTGCTTGTTGTTTTCAAAGTCAGTCCCTCAGCTGCAGAAAAATAGAATTTTGAGCTGATGACTTTTCCTAGACTTTCCTAGCTTATCTAAGGTTTCCACAGAGTGACCAGCATGGAGACAAAACTCCATGAAAAGGGACAGGTGACATCACATACATCATTTCATAAATGTATGCTTTGACTAATTAAAGTTTTGAGCTCATGACCTCATTGTGGTTTTTTTTATGGTCACCTGTGTAGGAGGCTCATGGATTTACCTATATGGGCCTATTGTTAAGAATGTCCCACTTCTATTGTCTGTATTCTGAGAAGCATTTTTATTATTTACATTGAATTTTGAAGTAATTAAAGAAGGGTTTTGTACATCCTTTTTCCTTCCTGGCAGAAGAGTGCAATAAAATTTTGGGAGTTTACAGAACATATTTTGAATGCAGAAGATGATTAATTTTAATGTTTAATGACAAATTTCATGTTTAATGATATTTTAAAGATTATTAAATTTTAAATTAGAAGCTTAAATTTAAAAAATAAGTAAAATTTTTGTATTTTTGAATCAAATATGAATCAAAACTCTTATCATTCCATCAAGACTGGCAATAATACAAATTGTGTGCAAGTCGGGCACTGTATATTTTAATAAATAAAATAATAAAGTATTAAAGAATAAAAATTAAAATATTTATTATGGACAATTACCAGATATTTGAAATTAGCATTTGCTTCAGTTTTGCAAATCAGTCCATCAATTTAAAATAATTTTAAATTTTATTTATTTTGCAAAAAATGTGTACATTAGGCAAATGCAAATAAAATTCATGCTTAGAGAAATGTGCAAGAAAAAATGAAAATGTTTATTATCACAAATGTTTAGAAATATGAAAGGTAGAGACTAAATAAAGCATATAAGTCATCTGGAGTCACCCTGTGGTTGAGATAGGTGGAAAATTAATTTAATAAATAGAATAGAATAGAAATAAATAAAATATACATGGAAACATGAAAATTGATAGAAATGAGATCCACAAATGTGAAAACTGAAAAAAATAGAAATTGACAGATCTTCCTACTCTACGTGTTTTTACGTTCTTCAAAATTCAATTGTCTGAGGTATAATATCAATTTTAAATCTTGCAAAAAGAAGTAATACTGTATTTTAATAATGACATTAGGGAAGTTGAGATGCATTATATTTGAAAGTGGGGAAAACATGTTTTCTGTGGGCCAAGGAATCTTAATGCAAATGGGAAACAGTACACCTCATACCTTTTCAGAGAAGAATGGTAATGCCATTGCTTAAATACTTCAGTACTCTTTTCTGGTTGAAGCATTGCTCAATAACCTTAAATCATGAGCCCTGAAATATAACCCTGACCTGGATCTCTGCATCACTAAGTCTGCTAGTTACTAAAATACAGATTATATTAGATGAAATTGCCAGTAAGAATAGTTAAAGAACAGAATCATCGTTCACTGGACGCAGTCAAGCACAGCATGAACTATTATCTACTGGGAATGATGTAATGAATTCCTGTTCTTAGCAAGAACTGTTAGGCTGGATGACCAAAAGCGTTTCTTCAAGCTATATGATTTTATAAATCTAATGCCAAAGACATTAGGAGTAAAGGTTTCCCCTATCCAGTTGTGACTCTAGGAGGCAGCGCTCATCCCCATTTCTTAGTTGAAGGAGTAGAGTGTTGTCTGAAGTTACTTCTGTGGTCATGACAATATGCAGAGGCACACAGAATGCTGTTGTCTTCCCACTGAAGTGGTACCTATTTATCTACTCACATTTGCATGTTTTTGAATTGCTAGGTTGACTGGGGCACATAACAGGAGCTAACCCTGATGTGCGGCACTTGGGTCTCAAACCCGGGCTGTCAGTTTTCCAGTTAACAAGCTCAGTGTCTTTAACTGCTGCACCAGCATGCCCTCTGCCAAAGACATTAGCCACTTCTTTTGGTTAAACTTGTAAGACACTGTTTTCATTTATATAAAATCACTAAAATAGATCAATAAACTTCCTCTCAATCTGCTTATCACCCAGATAGTACATGTTATGTTGCACTATAGAAAGACTTTCTGCATCCATATTCTGCAGTAGACACTGGTATGCATTCACTATCACAGGGGAATACGTCCACTGAGACAAACCACTGAAAGAATGACTGTCTTTACACTCTGCATGTGAGCTGTCCAGGACTTTTTGGCTAACCATGATAAAGAAAGAATAGCAACTTGATTGCTTGACTTTTTAAATATATACACTAACATAGCTGCAAACATTCTCCAGATAACTTTCAGGGATGGATGGTGAAACAGGAATAACCCTTGGACAAGGTTTACCAATTTCTCGTAAGTTAGAACATTTCAGCTACAATCTTATTTGAGAGTAAGTCTTGCTGAACTAATTAGGACTTGGGACTTCATAGATATATATAAGATTCAATTTACTGTGCAGAAGTTTCTGTCTCCCCATATTAATAGGTTTACTGGATAATTTATTAACTTCCATTCCCTCCCACGCTTGTATCTGTTTTGCAGGGAGAGTACGAATGTATTATGACATATCAATTGAGCAATTTTTATCATGCCATTTGGTTAATTAATGCCACAATAATTAAACAAGCCAGGGAATACACCAAGAAAGCCTATTCCCTGGAGAAAGTTGATTATAAATCTGAATGACCACAATGGAGAAAAAAAATGTCTAGGTCACCGTGTCTAGCACAGCTCATTACTTCAGCCAACTGATTCTATATATTTAAGAGAGCGTAAACTCATTTCATGCGAGCTTTTTAATTAAGTGGATAGAAAGCGGTCTAGTCACACTGGAACCAGGTTGATTTTGGGGGCTAGGAAAGCCTGTTAAGGAAGCGTGGGTAGTTAATATGTACTTCACCACCAAAGTTGCATCGTACAGCGCCCCAAGAGCAATGATTGGTTAGGATCATACCCAGGCAAGTGTTTAAATTTTAGAAGGTTCAAAGGTGACAGGGAAACCTTCCATCAGACTTGTTGCAGTCATTTGAGATCTCAAAGGTAGTGCCTTTCTTGCAAGTCAAGGTAAGGAATCACAGAGTTTGACCCTCTCCTGTTTCATTTGTGTTAAAACAACAGAAAGGACTCACAGTATCTTAGAGGTTAATAGATTTATTGGGACATTTGCTTTCATGGACGAGAGTCCAGTTTAAAGTATAAGATGCAGCATAACTTAGACAACTTGTTATGTGAGATGCATGTCAAAATATTAAGAAGAAAATACTTATTTAGTTATTTTTATTTATTTTTCAAGCATGTATTAGATAACAGATATAAGTATAAACATTATTATTAATACATGAAATGGATAAGAATAAAAGGGAGCATTAGGGCAGGGATGGTAGGAATGTTGTTGTGCTTATGCACACCCCTTAAAGGTCTCTTAAGAATGGAGTGAGGTCCACAGAAGACAGTCTAAGATTAAAGTTTTGGGGGGGTTTGGGAAGAAACCACCGAATCATATTGAATAGTCATATTGAATATGCAGTAATGTTGTAGTTAAAAGTCTGAATGACTTTGAAGAAAAGCTCTTGTTTAAATTGTACAATGTGCAAATCAGTATCACAAGGCTTTGGAAATCCTGACATAACTCAGACCAGCCTTGTCTGGGGAAGGAATGTAAAAAAAAAGAAAAGCAAGAGATATTCACTCTATCTGAACTATTTTTCATTCTCTGTATATCCTGTGGCATCCAACGACTTCTAGTGAGGAGGTGAAGTAGTTATTGCAAGACTAAAATGTTTCAAATAAACTTGGAGAATATTGCCCCACAATTGATGGAAAGAAGTAGGCTTTATATAGCTTGTTAGTGTACTCTTGAATAGGTTGTTTTGTAGGTCAATGTGCTAACTTAGCATTTTGGGAGAAGCAGATTATCAGATTAAACCACCATACACATGATTTTGGAAGGGAGAAACTGTTAATGTGCACATAGCAGTTGCATCATATCCATGATATGAACTGAGGCAATGCGTATCTTCAAGGAAACGAGTCTCAAATGTTTTACTTTGGAACTTCTGTGAATGAAGTTCTTCCATATAATTAAATCAGTCACATCCCAGGCAACTTTATACAGAATGGAATGACATCAAAGATGGCAGAGAGGTGTTGGTCCTTCTGCTCTCTTAGGGTAATTTACAGGTCTTCAGAATATGTTTATTAATATTTGAAGTCTTTTAGTGAAAAATGCTTAGGAAATAACAGCAGCAGCAATGCCAATAATAGCAATATGTTTCCAAAGAAGTTAATACATAAATGCACCACAATGATATAATATGATGTTTTAGTAATTAATTGTGATTCATGTTAAATCACCTTAGTTCAGCTAAGTATAAGCAACAGCAAAATGGCTATTTTTAACAATCACACATTTATAAATGGAAAAAAAGACAAGTGTGTTTTCAGCAGCTATTGACCAAAATTGAGGTTAACAGAACTAATTGAGAAGGGGTTGCTGTAGAATCGGTTGCTGATATTATGAAAAGGAAAATGATTAGGTCACAATAAAACTGAGAAAGATCTGTTGAAAAGTTTACAGAGGGAACAACACTGGATTTGTAATTTAGTCTCTTATTTTTTCCTTTAATTAATAATCTATCTTCGCTACCTTTAAAAAAAACAACAATTGTTAGCCTATATATATTAAAAAGAGATGAAACAAAAGTTTGACTCGGTAAAAGTTGAATACCAGAATATGTTGAGATAAACTGTATCAGCATTTTAAAATGGGAGAAGGGGGAGTGAAGATGCTGGAAACCAATAGAAAAAACACCAATCCCACATGGGTGAGGTGGCCACAACTAGCATCATTAGACGCATATAGACTTAGTATCCCTCATTCACCAAATGTTGCTTGCCTGTGTAAACGTGTTTCCTATGTAGCCACAACCATACAACCCTCCACTAACACAGGCAGTTATCAGCAAACCTATAAGCACCCCAACTTTGCAAAGTATAAAATAGATTTGGTTTTTTTTTAAGTCTTTGGGTTAAGGGTTGGTGAGGAGAGACCCAATAAAGGTCCAAGGGTTCAAAGCACATTCTATTAACAAATACTGCTGGTCAGCTGTGGGGGAAGGGAAGGGATGGAGTATTATTTATTTTTATTATTTATTTCATTTCTATCCCACCTTTATCCAGAGAATAGCATTCACGTAGTAACATGCGCATCCTATTTCTTTATTGTTCCATTTTCCTTTGTGTCCTGAATAGTACAGCACAGCACATATTGTGAAACCAGTATATATTACTGTATACCTTCTACAGGGTGTTTGGATTGCAAGTTCATTGAATTATCTCTTTATCTGCAGCTGTTTCCAAGGTCAGGCTGTGCCTGTTGGTGAGGATGAAGAAAACAATTGTGTTTATTTGTATTATTGTAACAGCTTGGGCACTCCCGGTAAGTCCTTTCTATGGCTTCATGGAATTGATGTCAGATCTTTTCATTTGGAACTGCATAGTTTATAGGGGGGGGGGGGNATGGGGGGGGGGGGAGAATGAATATTCTTCGACAGGAAAGCAAAGATTATTAGAGCAGAACAGAATAATAGAGTTGGAAGAA
Organism: Laticauda laticaudata; assembly: GCA_004320025.1. NCBI lineage: Eukaryota > Metazoa > Chordata > Lepidosauria > Squamata > Elapidae > Laticauda > Laticauda laticaudata. Next base: position 99,916 of record BHFT01000963.1, on the reverse strand, counting down.
CCCCCTTCTAGTCCAAGCCCTTGCTAAACCAGGAAACCCTATGCCATTTCAGACAAATAGTTGTCCAATTCTCTTAAAAACTTCCAGTGTTGGAGCATCCACAACTTCTGGAGGCAAGCCATTCCATTGATTAATTGTTCTAACTCTCATAATTTTTTTTCCTTAGTTCTAGGTTGGTTCCCTTTTTCATTAGTTTCTATCCATTGCTTCTTATCCTACCTTCAAGTGTTTCTGAAAATAGCTTGACCCCTCTTTCTTGTGGCAGCCCCCTAGACATTGGAACATCACTATCATATCACCCCTAGTTCTTCTTTTCATTAAACTTGATATAGCCCATTCCTGCAACTGTTCTTACATAGAACAGATTCTCAGGATGTAGGTATTCCCATTTTGGTTTAATTCTACATCACTCTCAGAATTCAGGAAGAAAAAAAAAGAAGTCCGTAGGATGTTTGCATATTTCAATGCAATTCTTTGAAAAATCATTTTTAAAACTACTTTTCCTAGCTTGCTCCCATTTTTCAAGTGACTTTTCTGTGGATATTGTACTTTTGTGTACATTAATTCAAGATGCAAAGAGCACAGTGAAATTCCAATAATTGCAGATTTAAAAGACCAGTTTGCTTATTTATTTATTTGCAATAAAATTTGACACCTCCCAATCCAAAGAAGTTGTGCTAATTTATATTTTACTCATGTGCAAATTGGATATTTTTATATAAAAGCTGACAACCACCTTGATCCTTTGCTGTACCTAAAGTTAGATAGACATCCATCAGGAATATGCTTAGGATGTTCCAGGATGTTGTCTGACAATTAACTCAGTAACACGCCAAAGTTACACATACACAACTATATAGGTGTAAACTACAATGTGGCCCAGAGTTTTCATTATGCTCTTATGCACATCAATTTATAGATGAAAATGTCCCATAGTCAATTGTTAAGCATGCTAGCAATTTTATCATGCTCCATCTGGTCAAAAAGAACATAACTCTTGCTCAGGAGCAATTAATTATTTGGTAATTTATTATTCAGCAGTGTGCTATTTATTTACTGTACTATTAGTATTAGGTGAGTACTCCATTTTGAAAGTTGTAATAGGTTAATCATTATCATACCAGAAAGAGGCAGAAATAAATATTCAAAGAACTGATGACAAAGTGCAAAAAGAATTCATTCAAGTGATAAATCAAATAACTTTTGTTGGAACATGTACAAATTAAATAGATTGCTTCTTTGGGGTGCTCACAACCTTTTTTGTTTAAGCCTTTCCTCTCCATTCTTTAGCAGATTGTTATGTCATATCGCATAAACTCTTGCAATGCCATTTACAAATCAAGCAGAAATATGCTGGATGTTCTACACTCATTATTATTTTTAATAAAATTTAATTGCTGTTTCAATTGTTTTTCTGATTTACAAGCTCCTTCAACATGAACAAAGGAATATTATTAGCACTGGGGAAAATGAGGTGAGTAAATCTCTATACAATTTCAGCATGCATATATTATATAATGACAATGTCAGATTTCCTTTAAAATATGTGTATAGTTAATATTGGTTTAGAATATTATTTCTATACTGCTTTTCTTATTGCTAAGAATTCCAATATAGTTTCGAATCATTTGTTTTCATGCCTTTCTCCAGAATACAATTTATCAAGGAATTCAGCAGATTAAAAAGAAATAGAGTTAGCCATGCCACATTACACTGGAGATATGGTTAAGAGTAGGGGAGGAACAGCTTAATAAACAGAACAGTTTTTGGACTGCATTTATTAAACTGGGGGTTCTGTTCCACCAAAATCTTCTACAGCTCTCACAAAACCATTACAAAGGGTGAGATAACATTCTCTGAAATGGAATATCATAATGAAAGGACAGTCATTTTATGAAAGGACAATCACTTTAATTTAACAGAGGGGGTATAAAGCTGTTTTAATTTTTTTCAGTCTCAGGTATCCTATAACTCCTTCATCCTGAGAAAGAAACTATCTTGTTGCTATCCTGGATACTTTACACAGTAATTCATTTGTATAATTCAACAATATCGCAAGGTGTTTATCTTGAGATGACTGGCATAGGAATAGGAACAAATACCAAAGGCAAAGTAGGAATTATGGTGATACATAAGATGGAAGAGGGACAGTAAATCTCCTAATATTCCCCATGTTACTTATGTAAAGAAAAACAGCAGTTTGCTACTAGGATAAGGTCAAATTATTTGTTCAAAGAGTCTTGGCATTTGAGTGGTATGCCAAGGGTGAAATGTCCAAAAGTAAGCAGGATAAATTCAGAAAATGAGTGGGACAAGGACAAAAATTGCATTTGTTTTGTAGTTATTTCAGGTGACTTTATGTTAATTAAATGCTTAAGGTACAGAATTCTTTCTCCTTGTATATTTAATAATTGTCATCAGAACTCATGCAGTTTGGTGACAAACGTAGACATGGCTAGATTTAGGTTTAAGGGCACCACCAATGGTTTCCAACCTTGAGGCGCATAGTACTACTATAACATAATACTATTTTCTCCATTCAGAGTAGAAATTGATTATTGTGTTATGCCTTTTCAGAATTAAAGGCTTCCTAGCTGGGATATATCTCTAGTTTAAGAGAAGTGGGTTGGGTGGATGGGGAAAGGTCAACAAACAATGCAGTGACTCTTCTGGCATTTTTCTTAGTGTCAGAAATAGAAGGAACAGGTGATGCTATCTTTATACCAACTGTGTCGTTTTGATCTTGCACGCTTTTGAATTCTGACATTCTGTCCAGGTTTAACTTGGTACTTCCTGACAAACTAATATTTAAGGAACAGTGGTTTTCCTGTCTGTGCCAAATTAAGCTCCTCTTTTAGTTTCTAACACAGGTGCCAGTATTTGGCTCAAACCTAACAACAGCACTCTGCCCATCTACCATTGTCATCCTTCAGATCAAGCAAGAGAGCCCTATCAGTTGGAAGATGGGAAATCCTATCAACAGGGATGAACGTTACAAGTGTTTTAAAAAGTGTTCGAAAATATATTAATAAATAGATTTTTCTTTAAAAGCAATGTAATGATGAAATTGAAAAGTAAAGAATGTAGCAGAGAGAATCAGCATGATTAATAAACTAGGCTCTTAATTACAATTATTTGGTTCTGCTGTTGTTTAAAAAGATAAATTGCTTATATTTGTCATTTCAGTCTCTGCTCCCCAATATTCTTTATCTCAAGCTTATGTCCTGTTTATGATTTTCTCTTTGTCATGCAGAAGGAATAAAACCCAGGCCAGGCTGCTTCTCATGACTTGAATGAACTTGTTTACCTGAAATGGGGGACTTTTTGCCACAAGTTTCAATTACAGAATCTCCCTTTCCATGGGAACTCATGATCATCCTTCCTTGCAAATAATTTTAATTTAGGAAGCTTGCTAAGCTTTTCTTTAAAAAATATTTTTTTTAAATCAGTCAAGACAGTTGTGTTCTTTTGTGTTTGAGTTATTATTGATGTTGGCATACATATATATATCTTCTTCCTCTGAGCAGATTTATTAAAAAGCAAGGTACTAATTTGTAAAAAGTGAGCAAAACTACTTTTCTTTCATGCAATAGTCTTACACTGCTGATAATGTGAAGCCCTGGAAAACTTCTCACTGGAAAACTAAACATCCAAGGGACAGCCAGATTTCTATGCCAACCCATTAAGTAGGGAATTGTCCACATCCAATTTAATAGTGCCATCATGCATTTGTTAGAGTTTTGTTTAATCTGACCAAAACAAGCAAAGACAAAAGACAATTAATTGTTTAGGTCAGTAAGTAGACATGATCTGATTACCTTGATGACATCATATAAGATTCTGGATTTTTTGGGTAGTGTAGTTAATCTTCTACTTACTTCCTTGTGCCAGAATTGAGATATAGCTTGCAGATTAGAAACCTGATAACAACAAAATGTAACTATTGTAACAAAATGTTTTGAGTTACATGTTAAAAAAACAGATAGAGCTTCAAATGCAATAGTAGCAATCAACTTGCTTTTTCAACCATACCTTGCAGATATCCCCTATTCAGGATAGATGTTCGTGTTTAATCTTTCAATCTTTCTTTCACTCTCTTAAGAATATTTTATCCCATAGGCACTCTGTTCCATTTTCTGTCTTTTCTTCCTATAGTTAATTAATATTCTAAATTATGTTCATTTCTTATTTGTTTTACCTTCTCTCCCCGTTTTCTTCCTTTCTAAAAAATATTTCAAATGTTTGCAAATATTAGGGTTTCATAATATCTCTTTCCTGAACATGGATAATGCTGATTTGGCAACATAACAATTGGTGCTGGAGGGGGGGATGATTTTTGTATGTATTTTATTATTTTTATTTGTATTTTACTTTATTCAGATTAATCAGATAGTTATTATTGGGAAACAGATACGGTACCTTGTTTGAGATTTCTCAGATACCTAGTTTAAGGTCCAGTTTGAATCTTTTTACATCAACTACAAATTGTGCAATGGCGCTGGGAGGATCATATGTTGCTATGTTGCTATGTCTGACAGCAGAAAACTGATTAGCTCAGCTTTGATTCTTCAAGACTCTTCGTAGGTTTTTATGCTACCACCACTGATAGCAATGGAACGCAAATTCAACCTTTAAGTTCACCTTTAAAATGTCACACTTTTTATTTCTCTTTCTAATGAAACTCCTGTTCTTAATATTGCACTCCTTATAGGATACATCAAATGCCATTCATCATGACAATGGTGGACAAGACTTCAGAGGTTTACTCAACAACCTAGGATATACCAATGGAAATATTAATTGTGTATATGGAAGGAGTATCGGCCCTGGATATGAAGAATGTGAAACAGAAGAATCTACTCCAAGTGCAGATAGAGTTAATGGAGCTGCTGATTTTGTTAATGTCAGTGAAAATGAAGGTGGAAGACCTGAAGATAATCTGAGAATAAATGAAAACAGGGAACATATGTCTGCAGAGGAAAATGCTACTGAAAGACAAGAAGTTACTCTAGAAGGTGAATATTTCAGTGATTCCAGTTATGGAATTGGGCAAGAGAATATTCATTATAGAGCACTAGGAGAACTTTTTGAGGGTGATCCAAATGATAAGCAGCATGGCACTGAAGATCAAATTAATGATCAAACTGGAGAAGAATTCAGAGACAGTACAGGACTCCAGGCCAATCACATCCAAAGCTTTATTGACCTGGATGGACATAGATATGCAATCTATGGGCCCAGAGATAACACAGTAAATATGCTGATGGGAAGTGAGGTCCATGGGGAAAGTATACATTGGGCATCCATTGATGAAGGTGGAAGTGGTAATGGTGGAGATCCCAATGAAGAAAGTTCTAGTGATGGCTGGGGAGATGGAACCTCAGAAAGTACAACAAACTTTGGGGAAAATGTGACAGAAACCCATAGTGATAGGGATAACACTCAGGCTTGTGATGTGGACACTGTGGATGATTCTCTCAACATTGATAATGAAGGTTTTCAAAGTCGTGGTGATGTAAGCCCTGAAACTAAGCATGTGACATGCCTTGAAAAGAAAAGAAACGATGGGCTGGATTCAAATGGCAATACTGAGGTGAGCTATTTATTTATTTATTTATTTATCCAAAAGATGTACCTTCTATTTGTGGCTAGAAAAAGACCAAACCATCATCATTTTACAGATGATAGTGGGGTTAGTATCATGGCATATAAAATTTTGCTGCACTTTATTTTCCTCAGACTGATTTTTCAGACATGTAAACAGCCACTAGGGATTGAAGAAGAAAAAGGGAAATTTCCTCCAATGTACTGTATTTTATACGTTAAATTAGTTTACAATCTCAATGATTTGAAGGACATTTAACTGTTAAGTCAGTTTCTCTCCCCTCTGATGTTGGCCAGAAGTACTCCTATTCAAATTGGAAGTCCTTGATATTCATAATCTTCAGGATGTGATGGGCTAGGGATTCTGGGAAATTACTTTTTCTTTGCTCTGGCCTCCACCATTTACACAATACAGAATAGCAGAAGGGACCTTGGAGGTTTTCTCGTCCAACTTTCTGTTCAAGTAGGAAACTATACCATTTCAGATAAATGGTTGTGCATTTTCTGCCTGGGCCCTCCAACCTTGCCCGTTATTCATGAATCTCTTCATGTTTGTTGCATGTGTAACTCCTAAATCTCAGCCTATGGGTGTAGAGAGTGATATGTCTGCATAGGATTAACTCTTTGACAAGAGAATAATCTAATCTTGCTGGAAGACGACTGTAAGCTCTCAAAGCCTTTCCCATTAAACATGGGGCTAGTCTGACCACTCATTCACTCTCAGTCCACTCACAAGAGGTAGCTGCTCTTTTAAACTTTGTGAAATAGGCTTCTATGTTGTATTCCTCTGACAACTTGGAAATGTTTATGTTTCAGGGATATCCATGAAAAAAGTGGGACATGCAACTCAAGAGGAAACCACCCAAGTGGAGATGGCTTAAATTCAAGCAGTTTGATATGTCTTATGGAAACTTTCGAATTAAATCTCTCTTCTGGTTACTGTATCTCTTTAAATAGTCCCATCAGCCCCTTAAACTCTTCCCCTCTTACCTCTGTTTCACTCCTTTCTATTCCAGCCTATCTTTCCTTCCTTTCTCCCCCCAAAGCAGCCCTTCTTCCTCTTTGATTAACCCCAGCCTTTCTTCCTGCTGCTGCATTATCAGTTCTGCATTTGTAATAGCCCAAGTATCTTCACCTAGTCCCATGTCTGGCTGGTCTACCTTTTGCTTTGCCTTTACCACAGGTCATGGGTGGATACCTGTCCCTAACAAGGTAAGAACCTCTTCTGAGGGAGAATCTGTCACTTTTGCTTTTTCAGTGTGTTTGGTATAAGCTCTGGTATAAGAATCCTGGTTTCTACAACCAGGATGCTGGTTAATTCCTGCAAAATCTGAACTCTGCAAAGAGCTTTTCCTTCTTTACAGCCCCCTTTTAAGCCAAAGCTTGTTTTATTTTCATAGTTTGTGTGTGTGAACTGAACTGCTTGAATTTAAACCATTTCCACTTGTGTGGTTTCTCCCTTGTGTTGGATATGTCACTTTGTAAAAATGGATACCCCACCTCTACCACCACTTTGTCATGAGTTCTTTTCAATATACCCAGGCTCAAGAGAAACAATACAAACACACATTCACTCAAAGGCTAGTACTTACTGCTCACTACTCCACATTTCCCCAGTTCTACTACAGTTTCTAATACTTCTCATTTACTACTACTACAATTACTGCTACTACTTATGAGTCCTACTGCTGAATAACAGCATCTCTTTCTATTTGCCTTAGGCTGTTTCAGGCTTTATTTCAAAAAACAAACATATTCCAACTTTTCTCTCATTCTGACTCCAACGTTATTACCTACAGCTGCTGCCTATCTGTTTATCTTTAAGAGTCACTAGTTGGTTTGCTGGCTAGTCAAAGGTCTTAAAAGGACAGAGTAACAGCAGTTTAGATGCTGGCCAATATTGCAGGCAGTCTATTCTTCAACCCAATTGAAGTCCAGGTGATTCTGGACTAAACACTCAGCCCAACTTATCTCACTGAGAAGAAAGCACTGGGTATACTAGAGGAAAGGTAAGAAATAATTAACAGCTATGAAAAAGCCTTGGTACTTAATTTGCATTTCAACTCAGTTACATTCAGCACATTATCTAGGACACTAGAAAGAAGTTCTGCTCCTTTGATAGAAGAAATGATGCCTGCAAATTTCAGGAGTTTGATTTGATCTGGTTTTATAAACAGATGTTTGTGTTGAGGGGTTGCCTCAGATTAAACTGAAATTCTTATAACAAGTTACAATGGAAGGCCAGTATATCTCTAAAGGGTACCATGCCAAAATATTAAGCTAAATCTAATGAAGAAGCCTTGGGGGAAGGAAAGATATCCAATGTTTAAGGGGCTGCCACAAAGAAGAGGGGGTCAACCTATTCTCCAAAGCAACTAAAGGCAGAACAAGAAGCAATGGATGGAAACTAATCAAGGAGAGAAGCAACCTAGAACTAAGGAGAGATTTCCTGACAGTGAGAACAATTAACGAGTGGAAGAGCTTGCCTTCAAAAGTTGTGGGTGCTCCAAACCTCCACTGGAGGTTTTAAAGAAAATATTGGATAACTATTGGTCTGAAATGGTGTAGGGCAGCAGTCCCCAACCTTTGCTGCTTGGTGGCCTGTCTGGATGGGGATGAGAAGAGAACTGGGCTACATGAGTGGTGGGCTGGCATGCACGCAGCTCAACTTGCACAAGTGCACACCTGTTCAATTGCCCACTAGCCTGTAACTCACACAGGTTGCTCCAACCAGCCACTCATGTGACTCAATTCCAAATAGGCCAAGGCCTGGTAGTGGGCCATGGCCCAGAGGTTGGGGTCTCCTGGTATAGAATCTCCTGTTGAGCAGGGTGTTGGACTAGAAGACCTCCAAGGTACCTTCCAACTCTGTCATTCTGTTCTGTACACCCCACACTCTTTGCTGTTCCTTTGTTTAAAATTACCATCACTTATTATCTCATAGTATTTTGACCCATGTTGCTTTGTAGAGTGTGACTGTATTGATTCAGCCTGCTAGAAATATATTTGGGCACTATAGACAGAAGCTCCATATCTACTAGCTTTAGTGGGGAAAGCTTTGATTAATGTGGCTTTAAGGCTTTTAAGGCTGCTTCTTGACATACTTAGGTTTATACTTTTCTTTTACTTTTTGTCACCAGGACACAAAGAATACTACAACTGTAAATAACAGCACTACAAGTGGTGGTAACATGCATGATAAGGTTATAAATATACCCAACCATGAAACCCCCCACCAAGATACCATCCGGACTCCACAGAGAAGTGATGGAGAAGGTAACAGCGTCCATGAGGACACAAGTGAAAATGGGAGCAACAGTGTGTACAACTTCAGTGATGAATTGATGCAAGGGGATGAACCCAACCAAAGCCAAGATTCTGAAGGCTCAGAAAACAGCAGCCAGCAAGATCTCCCCAGTCAGGCCAGTAATGGGGAAAGTGCATCTTTAGGAGAAGAAGAGGGGCAAAGCAGTAACGTCGGCAGTGAGCAGTCAGACAGCAAAGGGAAAGATTATGAAAGCCAACAGGAAAGCAATGAAAGTAGCAGCCGCTCAAGAGGTGATGACAGTGAGAATGGTGGCCCATCTGTCAGCAGCGAAAGTGAGAGTCAACCAGACAGTAGCCAGAGCCAGTCTGAGAGCAGCAGTGAGAATGACAGTGAGGATGAGAGTGTCAGTGAAAGCGACAGTAAATCTGAAAGCAGCATTGACAGTGGCAATGAATCCAAGAGCAGCAGTGAGAGTGACGGTGAATCCAAAAGCAGCAGTGAGAGCGACAGTGAATCCGACAGCAGCAGTGAGAGCGACAGTGAATCCAACAGCAGCAGTGAGAGTGACAGTGAATCCGACAGCAGCAGTGAGAGCGACAGTGAATCTGACAGCAACAGTGAGACTGACAGTGAATCCGACAGCAGCAGTGAGAGTGACAGTGAATCCGACAGCAGCAGCGAGAGTGACAGTGAATCCGACAGCAGCAGTGAGAGCGACAGTGAATCTGACAACAGCGATGAAAGTGACAGTGAGTCCGACAGCAGCAGTGAGAGTGACAGTGAATCTGACAGCAGCGATGAAAGTGACAGTGAGTCCAACAGCAGCAGTGAGAGTGATAGCAATAGCAGCAGCAGCAGCGAGAGCGACAGTAAATCCAAAAGCAGCAGTGAGAGTGATAGCAGTAGCAGCAGTGAAAGTGACAGTGATAGCAGTAGCAGCAGTGAGAGTGACAGTAGCAGCAGTGAGAGTGACAGCAGCAGCAGTGAGAGTGGCAGCAAATCTGATAGCAGCAGTGAAAGTGAAAGCAGCAGCAGCAGTGAGAGTGATGCTGAGAGTAGCAGTGAGAATGAAGATAACAATCAAGCAGGCAGCAATGAAAGTGACAGCCAATCCAACAGTGACAATTCAGCAAATCAGTCCAGCAGTGACAGTGCTGCAGATACAACAGAGGACTCAAATGACACTGAATCCGAAGCAAGTGAGGATAATAACAGCAGCACTCATTCCGACAGTGCAGCCTCTGACAGTGAATCTCTACGTCAAGGAAGTGAGAGCAATGATTTAACTAGTGATTACTAACCAAAGAGAAGAATGAACAGCAATGGGAACTGTTGGGATGGCAGAGGGTGAAAAATACAAAGTCTTATTTGTAGAAGCCAAGTCAACAGTCCTTAAATTAGTTATCTTTTCGAAAGATCAGTCAAACTTCAGAATAAGTGAAGTTAAGGCAAACTAGAGAGCCATTAAGAGAAAAGGTTTTGGTACAGACAAGCCAACAATCCTCAGAGCTTTTGTTTCTAAGTAGAGCCATTTTGCTTGCAATGAATATGTAGCTTCACCTGTGGAATTTTGATTGCCAGTAAATAGGAAATAAAATCAAAGCTCAGGTTCAGTTCTTCATATTACATATCTGCTCCTAAAAGGGTGGGCTTGATTTAAATGAGCATTAGTTGATAGTCTATTGACCATTATTTGATTGCAAGCGTAAATGAGCCTTTACTAATATATCTCCACTTTGAACAACCCAATGTGGATCTGATTTATTTATGTGTTTAGTATTATGGCTCCAACATTACATGTTCAACTCTACATATTCCCCCTGTGTAAATTGTAAAATAAATTATTGTTTTTCATGACGTCTCAGGAATATTTCGTAGGAATAGTTCACCCAATTTTTATTCTCAGATTTAAAATAGAAAAGGGATGTTCCTAAGCTGCATGTATTTTTGGGCAGAGGCAATAATGTGTTCTCTGCATCCAGGATTTTTATCCTAAATATAATTTGTCAAGGGAAGCATTGATACAAATATAACTTAGTTTCCACAAAGAGCTTTGATTATATAAAGGTCCTGCTTTAGCAATAGCTATAGCAGTTAGACATATATATCACTTCACAGTGCTTTTACAGTCCTGTAAAAGGTTTACAGAATCAGCATATTGTCCCCAACAATTTGGGTTCTCATTTTACCAACCTCAGAAGTATGGAAAGCTGAGTCAACTTTCAGCCAGTCAGGATCAAACTCCTTGCAGTGAGAAGTGAGTTAGCATGTAATGCTGCATAATCTTAATTTGTAAGCCTTCTTGAATTCCTCTTTTTCTTAGGGCAAACTCTTATGAAGAACAAAAGAAAACAAAAAGCTGAAAAATACCTTTTGCCTGAAGATCCCCCAAACTTTTGCTAGATAGTCCCTTTGTTTACAAGGAATATTTTTCAGGTTACAATTAAATTTAGACATTGATTCATTTGAACAGGGGGAGGGGAACAGTGTGCTTATTTGGCTTTTCAACACAGAATTATCTAATATTGTATTTTATACTAAGCTTGAACATTTCATCTCTGAATTACACAATATTCACAAATTGGGGAAAAAAAAAGTAAAAAACATAGAACTATCAGCCTCAAATGAAAGTAATGTTAAGATGTATCCTGTTTGAGGGTTTTGTTTGATAAGTGCATGAATATTTGAGTACAAATATTCAAAATAATGCTACAAAAATCCATAGTTTTCAGCTTAATATAGACGTAGAATGAACCATGTTTCAATGAAAAAAATAGAGTCTGGGAGAAATCAAACTGTCAGTTTTTAGATAGAGAAATTCAGATTGGCAGATTTGATCATCTGTATTCAGTCTCAAAAACTCCCAGTTTGGAATTGGATTTTTCAAAACTGACATTCTTCAGTAAAGACATTTTATTTAATTAAAGAATCTTTCCAATTATTTATTGTAGGAGGCCCCAGTCTGGGCCATGAACCAGTACCGGGTTGCGGTATCAAGCTGTAGCACATTGTAGGAATTGGGCTGTGGCACATTAGGAACCAGGGCTGCACAAGTGAATGAAGCTTCATCTGCAGATGCACAGATCTACATAGTGTGCAAAACTATTCTCCCCGTCCCTTGGCCCATGGAAAATGTTTTTCCACAGAACCGGTCCCTGGTGTCCAAGAGGTGTGTGTGTGGAGGGGGGGCTGCTGATTTATTGGGTTTATTATTCCTCGATTTGCTAATTCTTTTTAGAATTGCAGAGCTGATCTGAAGTTAATAATGATTGGAAGGCAGGGGAAATGTTTCAAAAGCACCACAAGCTATAGATACAACATATTTTGAAACTCTGGCCTGGCTGAAATATAGTTCTGGATGCTATTCCATAAAGAAGTGTCTGGGAAATTCATTTTGAAGAAAAAAAAAAGAGAGATTCAACAGTCTGTGTCTGAGTACCACATTAAGATACGAAAAATATATTTTAAGAGCATTTGTTCTTTTTATATTCTGAACCTCATAATTATCAGAACAGGATAAACATACAACTGCGGAAATGAGTTTGCTCTCTCTGGCACGCAAACCCATTCCATAAACCTCTTTTATTTATCAATGGGTACAATATGTAAACTGAAACTTTGAAGAAATCTTGATGATACTAAGCATTAAATCACATGGGTGCCAATTCCATGATGAAATGTGCTTTGAAATTGGCTCTAACCTGGTCTTCTAAGCAAGTATTTCACCCAGTTGTGACTTATTCAACAAGCCATAATTAAAACATGGTTCAGCATCTGTAAATCTAAGTCTTGTTCAATGCACCACAATAAATTATGATCACATAGAAGATTAAGCCATAAACAAGTTGGATTCATACAGCTAACATCAAACAATCTACAATATGACATAGAATAATATGCAAACATGGTTAACTTCTTGCCATATTGGGCATGTATTCATTTTATCTTGCAATAATCTCTCATATCTGCTCTTCAAAAACTGGAAATACTAAGATTTGAATCAAGACTATTTATTATGCCAAGCATGGTTCAAACCAGTTCCACCTTATAGCAGAATTCTCATAATAAACAATACTTTTAATATCCTCTTCTTAAATTTTATCATGCCCTTCTTAAATTAAACCATGGGCAACTCACAACCCAAGGATGAAAGCAAATATTACCAACAATGACAGCTAAACTTCATCCTAATAGAATGAACAGTTAATAAAATTGGATAAGATAAAAAAACCCAAAAGAAACGTAATAGAGAAGGACTTTCAAATTGCAAGCTGGCCAAAGAGAAACCACTTCCAGTTTTGGAGGCAAAAGACTATTAGTGATTTTTTTTTTTTATAAAAAGTGTTTTTGAAAGCTTGTCTCCATATTGTGTCAGAAAACCTGGCTTTTCAAATGAGCTTGGGAGAAGCCCTTCCTGGAAGCTATTCCTAACATTCTTTGTGGGTGTTACAAGGAAGTGGCTGAGTTATGCGTGGGGAATTGAGGAAGCTGCTTGTTCTTTCACAGTTCTCCTTCTACTTGGCTAAGTGCTTCTCTGCCTCAGTTCCTCATGTCTCACTAACAGGATGTGGCCAAGTTTTATTTCAGTCCAGCTGCGTGCAATTGGTGGTGTGAGGCTTCCTAATGTTTCTTCGTAACCATAGGCAAACCTTCTAGGAAGGGTCTTTTCATATTTACATTGGTTCACTCTTTTCCATCCTATTTCCACATTAAACCCTTACTTTTTATTTTTAATTTTTTTTAAAACATAGCTAAAATTACATGTCAGCAATGGGAGACATTCAACATTTGATGGATAACTCAATCAGCCATAAAAGTGGGATTGCATTCATTTTAAATTCCTGAAGCTTCTTACTACAGTATTTTACTGTGCACTGAACCTAGGAACGAGTGTTTTGGGAATGTAGGAGATAAAATGAAAATAAATGGAAAGAAAATAAAGATCACTTTATCTTATAACAGTGACCTTTTCCCATCTATGACTTCAAGATGTCTTCATGTTCCCATCAACCACACTGAGAATTCTGGGGCCTGTAGTCTAATAAATTTCCAGATTCTCCTGTAATTTAAAAATAATAATATAGAGTTCATTAGTGGGCTTGTTCAGCTGAAGATTTAATTCCAAATACAGGTAATCCTCAACTTACAAAAGTTCATTTAGTAACCATTCAAAGTTACAATGGCACTGAAAAAAAGAGACTCATGACCATTTTTCACATTTATGACCATTGTAGCATCTTCTGATCCAAGTTCAGACACTTGGCAATAGATTCATATTTATGATTGTTGTAGTGTTCCGGGATCTTGTGATCAACTTTTGTGACCTTCTAATAAGTAAAGTCAATGGGGAAGCCAGATTCACTAAACAACAGTGTTACTAACTTAAGAATGGAAATTCACCTAACAACTATGACAAGAACAGTTGTAAAATGGGGCAAAATTCACTTGACTGTTTTGCTTAGCAACAGACATTTTGGGTTCAGTTGTGATCGTAAGTTGAGAACTACCTGCATAATTCAAAGCCACTCAATGTTTCCTCTAGGTTAAAAAGGTACACTACTTTTTAGAGAAAGCCTTGAAGCCAGATTTCCAAAATAGCTTGAGCCTTCAGCAACAAAAACAGCTGCAATGGAAATATTGATAAAATTCCACCTGAAGTTCCTGCTTCCCCAAATCTGTCTACAGCAAACATACAGCTTTATTGCATTAATGCCACAAAGGGGAAAATCAGCAGTTGCCTTTTAATTTAAAAGATATTCCAAGCATCCTCCTACCTAATGGCCATCAAGCTAGAAAACATGATTAGCCCTCAAATTATAAAAAAGCAGCTCTTGAGACAAACCAATTGTTTGTACAACACTTACGTTAGCAGGAAGCATCCTTGTTTCAGGTATGAGAGCATCCTGGCTCTATGCAAGGGTGACATTGCAATTGTTTATACTCATAAACCTGCCTTCATGTGAAACACAATAATTTTAGAAATCCAAATGAACCCTTAGTGAGATCGTTCATTTTTTTTAAAAAAAGACAGTCTAGTCATTTTGAGAACCACAGCTTATTTTTAGGAAAACTATCCCTTTGGGGGCAGAAGGAAAGCGTAGGCAGGCTAGATGGATGGTGATAAGTGATGACATCACCCTCTTTCCCAAGGTAGCTGATTGGTCTTCTCTTTACTGCCGCAGAGTTTAAATTCATGCACTGTCATAGAGGATGCTAATTCCTGGGATTTGAAAATAGGATTCAATTTTTTTATGCTGTAGGGGAGCTATTTTTTCTTAAAACAAGGTCTTCTGGATTGAGCTATTGGAATAAGTGAAGGTAAAAAAATAATTCTCTATTTTGTTCTGAAATTGTTAAGAATAAAAAATTAATGCAGTAAAACACCTGCTGATATGTAGTGATAGTGAAAGAAATTAGAGAATAAGTAGATTATTATTAACTGTAAAGGCTATAAATCTTAAAAATCAGCTTTAATTATTTCATCTTTCAAATGTATACATGTAAAAGTATAGAATGAGAACCTTTTTACTCTAATAAAGTAAAATTTTAAAAAATATTTTAATCAATAATTTAAAAATCTGTTATGTGTTTTTTTAACTAAAAATGTTAATGAATATAAATAAAGCAAATAAATTTTGAATATAAATTGATTTCACCTTTGTGAATAAGATTTACTTAGATTTAAATAACTGGAACTATTTTTGTATGTGAAACAGATGATTTTCAAAAGCAGGAAAATTTATTCCTAGATATCAATTAATGGGAAAAGGGGAAAACTTATAGCTGCATTAATTTTAGTAGCGCAAAATTCAAGATAACAAAACTTTCTGAGCTGTTGTGGTGTTATATGTACTGTAGAGGGAAAGGGCAGATTTAATTTATGGCACCAGAATGCATATAAACAACTGTTAAACATTGCTCTCAATACACTATGAAAAGACCATGTACATATAAACTTATATGCATGCAGACATTTTCTATATAATAGTTTGTCCTCTGTTACCATGGTAATGGCAGTACAATCAGTAGTCTGATAGTTATACATATTTTCTATGAGAGCAAATTGAAATTTGGTCACAGATTTATTTTCAACATCTGTGTCATAGTTATTTGCACCTTCTGCCTATTTTTATCAGGTGTGTATCTATGTGTATACACACATACACACTCTGTCTGTCTATCTATCTATCTATCTATCTATCTATCTATCTATCTATCTATCTATCTATCTATCTATCTATCTGGGACGGTATTCAGCAGGGTCTGACCAGTTCTGGAGAACCGGTAATGGAAATTTTGAGTAATTTGAACTGGCAAATACCACCTCTGGCTGGAGATTTTTACAGTATCTTGCCATGCCCACCAAGTCACACCAACAAAACAGATAGTAAAAATAATTGAATATACATATACATACTTACATACATATATATCAATGGTGGGAATTCAAAAATTTTTACTACTGGTTCTGTGGGCATGGCTTGGTGGGCGTGGCAGGATACTGCAAAATCCCCATTCCCTCCCCACCCCACTGACCTGCTTTCCAGCTCCATTCTCCTGTGCAGGGCAACCAAAGGAGACCTAGCCGATCAGCTGGGACTCAATGGAAGGCAGAGAAGAGATGGGGGCAGGGCCAGTCAGAGGTGGCATTGGTCAGTTCTCCGAACTACTCAAAATTTCCACTACCGGTTCTCCAGAACTGGTCAGAACCGGTTGAATACCACCTCTGATCTATCTATCTATCTATCTATCTATCTATCTATCTATCTATCTATCTATCTATCTATCTATCTATCTACTACCTACCTACCTACCTATCTATATAATATATACATATGTATGTATGGAACTTTGAGATTTCACAGATAATGATCTGGGAGGAAATGTCCTTGTCTTCCTGTAATAAATATGGTATATCTGGTTAGATGTTGTTTCTGAAAATTGTGTTTTGGAAAGCTAAATCTGGCAGCCTATGGATCAAATCTATCTTGTCATTTATTTATGCCATGCTATCAATAGCTTTTTCTCTGAGTGAGCTAAGATGTATCTTAACACAATAAAAAGAAAAAAGAGCACAATAAAAAGAAATAAGAGATCCTTGCCAGTGCTAGAAACAATTGCTGATTTAGGCACCTATCTTTTATTGTTACAGACATCGTAAAATAAAAATGAAGACAACTGGTTTCTTGCTCATCTCATTATGGAGTCTCTGCTTGGCTCGTCCTGTAAGTAGTCTTTAAAAGTGATTCAAAATATTCTTCCAAAAGCTTGAAATGACATTTACCTCTCTAAGCCAAGAGTTCCTTTTTAAGAGATTTATGTATTGATTGATAACATTTGTACAGCCACCCATTTTAAAACCAGATTCTGAGTAGCTCATAATAGATGTACAGTAAAAATATTTATTCCCCGTTCTAATATTTTCAGGTTTCCAGATACCCAGGTGCACACCACAGCAACTCCAAAGAACACTGGGTAAGTAAATCAACTTCAATATTTGTTTTCAAACTGAGATTATTTTAGAAATTGTCCTTATAACTTCTGTGCAAAATCAGAGTGTAAACAGGTGTGGAACCTTTGTGGGACCGCTGAAAGGACTGCATTTAAATAGGAGATAGGTGGTAGTGTATCTCAGTGGTGGGATTCAAATTTTTTATTACCAGTTCTGTGGGCATGGCTTGGTGGGCATGACTGTAAAATCTCCAGTCAGAGGTGGGATTTGCCAGTTCTCTGAACTACTCAAAATTCCCACTACCGATTCTCCAAAACTGATCAGAACCTGCTAAATACCACCTCTGGTGTATCCCTTCCCCTAATGCAGGTGTCTTCAAATGTGACAGCTTTAAGACTTGGGGACTTCAACTCCCAGAATTCCTCCTCCAGTCATGGTAGCTGAGGAATTCTGGGAGTTGAAGTCCACAAGTCTTAAACTTGCCAAGTTTGAAGACCCTTGCCCTAATGTTTTAACATAGACACCATCACCTCCATGTTAGAATTGAGCAGCCCTCCCTCAAGAGAGAAGGAGGAATACAACACAACCTATCTCCTGTCTACAACACAGTCCTTTTAATGGCCTCAACAACTCTCAGAAAATTAATGACTGACCCGCAGAGTGACTGCAAAGGATATAAATCCTTCCATTCATCCTTCAGTCAGTTCCAACTGAAGAAGCTTCTTGGATGAGAGATTTTCAGAGGGAAAAAAACAAGAAAGACCAATTGCCTTTTGGAAAAAGCACCTTTGGGACAGCCATGACCTGATGATTGAAAATCTCCACAGACAGAAGATATAGTATATAATAAGAATAAATCCTGTTACCAAAAAGAATAATAAAAATATATAGAAATTAGAAAATAATAATAATAATAATAATAATAATAATAATAATAATAATAATAATAAGAAGAAGAAGAAGAAGAAGAAAAAGAAAGTCTCCACAGACAGCNTAATAATAATAATAAGAAGAAGAAGAAGAAGAAGAAGAAGAAGAAGAAGAAGAAGAAGAAGAAAAAGAAAGTCTCCACAGACAACTCTTCATATCCCTCATTCTTTCTTGTCTACTTTCAGCTACTTTTCTTATGCTCAGTCAATTTTTTCTTCTCCCTCACCTGTTCCCTTGGGCTTTTTTGCTCACTGTCTCATTCTATTGCTGTTGATTATCTCTTGCTCTATCACTTATTTGCTCCATTGCTTGTTCCTTCATTTATGCAGTCTGTCACCTGCTCTGCTATTTGCTTCGTTGCTCACTCCATTGCTCACTATCTCCCTCATCCTCTTGGTTATGCAACAATTCATCCTCTCCTCTCATACAGCCTTATCTTGCTTTCTCTCATTTTTAAAAAAGCTGCAGTGGGGGCTTCTGACTGTTGCTAAGGAGTGGACTTTCCTATTCCTACCAGTGCTGCTCCAATGTCCAAGCTGCTGATCAGAGTTCATCTCACCTATGTAAATTTTGCCTCCTGAGGTGACATCTGCCTCAATCTTGGCCTTCAAGCCTGGCTCTGCTCTTGGCCTGAAGCCCCAAAGGGGGCACACTATGTTGGAGGTGACGGGTTGACTGAGAAAATAGTACACCCATTCTATACTGTTTGTGCTCTTGGTTTAAACCTTTTATTTAACTGTTGTTAATCTTACTTTTAATGCTTTTAATATTTGTATATTTATGTTTTTATACTGTTGTAAGTAGCCCAGGGTTACTTGGAATAGCCAGATAGGTGGCGTATTACTTAATTATAATAAATTCAGAACTCTTATAATGCCTGACTAGTGTTTCTTGTAAGCTCAGCCAAGTGGGCATGGAGGGAAATGGTAAAAGCGTCCTCACCTCCTGTCTCCCAGCTCACAGATTGCAAACTGGAGTTAATGAGGCTAACATGGAGAGTCAGTGACCTGGATTTGTTCTTCATAGGGGATGCACTGCAAATCCAATGGATTATGCTGTGTCAAGATTCTTAATCAGTCCTGCGGATACTATGGATACATTCCCTCCCATTGTAAGCAATGAGATAAGATTCTTTACATGGAAAAGGTGGCAAAAACATTTCATTTCTGAGTTCTGTCTTGCCAATAGAATATCAACAGGTGCTATATTCCTTGAAACATCTGATATTAACTTGCTCTTGGGATGACAGTAAGGTGATCTTGTTTCCATATTATAATATGAATACATGCAAGATATATGTAGCAACGCATCCTCTCATTTCCATTTCTTGGGTAGTCTATTTCAGTTGAAGAAGGCTTGAGCAAGAGAGCTGACTTTACAGATCTTAGTGACGAAGACTCAGGAAAGAGACTAAGATCAAGCATGGAAGGCAGAAGAAGAGATCTTGGCAGCAACAGCTGTGAAAGTTGTGAAAGCAACAGCTCCCCGAGGGAGGTTTCCAGCAGCAGCCTTGAGAGCTTTTCAGAAGATGATCATGAATGGAGCACTCAGGACAATGAAGAGGGAGGTTATTTTGGACATCAGATGGTCTATAGGAAAAGGGCAGGCAAGAATTCCCACTATCACCAAAAGGAAATAAATAAGGAGAGTTTGGATGATGAATCTGCTGGCAGAATGTCATTGGTAGGTCTTCAAAACTTTCTTGTATAAGCATTGAAGTGCAATGGATGAGTTTATTTTGACATTAGATTTTTTTTTTTAGGAAGCTAGGAATAGTCAACATTTAGTAATACAAAATCAGCAGGTTCTGACTAGTTCTGGAAAACCAGTTCACCTTTAAAACTCATCAAGTCTCTTGGCCGTTTATAGTGGACTGACCTCTAAAATGTCATAGGAAGGGGACGGACACCCACCAAACCACACCCACAGAACCACTAGTAAATTTTTTTGAATCCCACCACTGTACAAAATATAATACAAAATGGGATGGAGACCAAAGGTCCATGGAAGACTATAAGAAGGCCTGATGAATGATTGCAGGGATTCTTTTTAACTGCATAAAACCCATTTTTAGGGCCAGAGTTTAGTTTGGATGTGTTTCTTATCTTTAAATGATAGAAAATTAAAATGCCAATTTTTGGACATTATAATTTGTGAAAGTTTTAGAGTTGTAAAATGGATTTCAAAGATACCATGGATTACAGAAGCAGCTACCAGCTATTCAGAAACAAAAATACCATTTAAATATTAATTATTAAATATACATTGTTATTATTATGATTATAAATCATAAATTAAAATGTATGACTATTGCTTTAGGAAAGCCCTTCAGTAATGTAGGAAATAATGTTAGATACTTAAAAAAAGGTAGCTATGAGATGCATTTTTATGAATGAAGCTGGATAGAAGCCAGAGCTACTATTATTCTATGAAGCCTATAAAGTCTTACAATGATTCCATGTTGTCTTCCCCCCTCCTATTTGTCTTCTGGCACAGGAGGAGCAAAGTGAAGGTCACCTTTTTGGGGCTAACAAAATATCCAAAGAACAGTCTGATGTTGAGAATGATGGCATGGTTTATTCCCCAGAACAAGTCCTTTATACTTTTGTGGAGAAAGGTGGAAGTGACCTAACAGCTGAAGAAGATACCAGTGGTGATGACTCTTTAGATGGAAATAATGATGAAGACTCTGGGCACACTAAATCTCCAAGTGAAGTAGATGTTCTGCAACCTCCAGCAACTCATGGAGATCAGGATGGTGGTCATACCAGAGGCCGACATTCTGATGATAGTAGCAGCAGTAGCAGTAGCAGCAGTGAAAGCAGGAACCTTGAAAAAGAGGACAACCACATTATTGATGATGGCAGAAGGCATGGAGGTGATAGTTACAGTAGCAGCCAAGAGGATGGATATGATTTTCAAAGTGAAGAAATGCAAGGAGACGAGCCAAGGACTTTTGAGAGCCATGACAGTGATTCCCATATGCTTCCTGAGGCTATTCATTCAAAAGAAAGCAGCCAAGAAATCCATAGCAGTAGCAAAGCAGTAGAACATTTTGAAAGAAAAGCATATCATTATGTTGATGGTGATTCAGATGAAGATAACAGCCCCGAATATGAACAGAACAAATCCTTGAAAGATGATGATGATAACAATTCTGAGGTAGACAGCCAACTTGTGGATGATATTAGTCAATCAACAGAAAATGTTCCCAGTCAATCCAGGGAGGATGAAACCGGTCATTCTGGGAAGTCCATAGAGAACTCATCCATGGGACAATCTAAAGAGAACCTCAATAGCCATTCTAGAGAAGATATGCATAGCCAATCCCAAGAAGATGATAAGCACAGCCGCTCCAGGGAGCATGATAAGCACAGCCAGTCCAGGGAAGATGATAAGCACAGCCACTCCATGGAAGATGATAAGAATAGCCAGTCCACAGAAGATGATAAGCACAGTTGGTCCAGAGAAGATGCAACCAGAGGGCATAGTCAAAGCCAGTCTAAAGAGAACACAAGCAGCCATTCCAGAGAAGACAAGCATAGCCAATCACAGGAAGATGATGTTCATAGTCAATCCATAGAACTCTCTAGACCATCAAGAGAGAATGAAGACACAGTATCTGAAGAAGATGCAAAGAGTGACTCCACTGAAGACACCAGAAACTCCCAAGAAAAACTTGAGCAAAATTCTAAAGAGACAGAAGAGGAATCAAATGAGCACAATCCTAGCAAATCTCAGGAGAATCACTCTGTTGAAAAATCAGGAAACATGCCACCCAGAGCTGCTGAATCCAGAGAATTCAAGTGGCATCACAGCAGATCAAGTGAGAAGAGCTCTTCTATGGAAGAGAGTGAAGAGTCAGCTGAAGATACAAAAGAATCTGTTGAGGACGACAGCGGATTGTCTCAAAGCACATCATCGGAGAGCAGCAAAGTATCTGAAGAAAGTGCCAGCAGCGATGACAGTAATTCAAATGAAGGGCAAGATGAGCAAAGCAGATCATCAGAAACCAGTGAATCCAAAGAGGAAGCG
Organism: Laticauda laticaudata; assembly: GCA_004320025.1. Lineage (NCBI taxonomy): Eukaryota > Metazoa > Chordata > Lepidosauria > Squamata > Elapidae > Laticauda > Laticauda laticaudata. Next base: position 77,627 of record BHFT01000963.1, on the reverse strand, counting down.
AGCAGTTCTATTGAAAGACCCAGTCAATCCAGAGAGGACACTATGAGCCAGTCTGACAGCATGGAAGATAAGAGTTGGTCAAGAAGCAAGGAGCTGGAAAGCCGAAAACTAATGCTTGACTTTTACCATAACAAACCCTTTAGTGATTATGATGATAATGATTGCCAGGATGGGTATTAATTTAATGCACAAAAAACAAAGAAATCCAATTTTGTATAGTAGTCGGAGGTCAGGATTCTTTCTTTTAATTTATTTAATTGTTTTAGCAATGTGAAAGTTGACAGGTAAAGATGATAATTCTAGAAGAACCAGAGGCTCCAATGAAGCACAGATGCACCTCAGAAATGTCAAAGAAGATGGAATCAGTTTCTGCAAGATTTGACAGGCTTTCATTGCTGTGGAATTAAGTTCAAAGAGAAACACGAGTTAAAACTGGGTGATAATTTCCCAGAATAAACTGCTGTGGAATTTTGCAGAAACTGAAAGAATTTGGACAATGGTGGCAACTGCCAGCAGGTTTCCTTCACAAACTCTTTTGGATGTTACTTAATACTTTTTTAGGGGCTGATATTCATTTCTTTCACATAGGCCTACTAAAAAAAGGATTCAGTTTACACATATGCATATATGCACGTATGTGTTTATAACAGTCCAAAATACGTGTTTGACTGCTGTTTTAAATTGTGCCTATGGTCAATTTAATAGGAGGTTTTCTCCTTAGGTACACAGGATTTCCCACCATTTTTTTAATGCATGGATGACCCGCCTTCTAATTTGCACTGCTGAAATCTGGTGCCATAATCCAGATCCTCCCAAGCTAGGAAACATCCAACAGCAAATACTTTTAAAAGTGCAGATTTCAGTCCCAGTTCTTTGTCATGATGTCAGCAGATTATCAGCACACTTCCTATGAGTTTGGAGGAAGAAGAGGAATAACCCCAGGGTTATAAAGTTGTCTAATGCTAGCTTCTTAGTGCAATTTGTCCTTCTCTACAAGGTCCACCCAACAGAATGTAAGTTAATATCTTAGAATTTTTTGGTTCTTGCCATCCAACCATGGAATGCCTATTATAAATATTTCTATCAAAATATTAAATAATATATAGATAGAAAAAAAAATCTATTGCAAGATGGGTTGGCGAGCTGGTTGTTCAGACATGTTTCATTTGTGTTTAAGGGCAGGCTTCCTCTTGAAGCAAAGCCATCCTTATAAGGAATCCTTGTACCTTTTCACTGAATGCTTAATGACAGTAGAAAAACAGAGGTACAGCATTTGTGCATTAAGATTAGACTCAATGGTTTGTGACTAAGTGGCACTTAAAGAAATTTGGTTACTACAGGGTTTGCACAGAAGGAGACAAAGAGAATACATGTCCTATGTTAAATTCCAATGCACTTCAGCTGGTCTGCAGCCTTAGAAATATCATTAATAATATGGGATGTATTTTGTAATAAATGTATAGCTGCTGTATTGGAAAATATTATACTCTAATCCCTTCTTTTTATACAAGTGGACTTAAATTAAAAATAAAGCAATCCTCTTCTTAGCAATAAAAGTTTTTTTAAAACCAAGTAATGGATTAGCCTGATTTAACATTGATGCTATGAGAGACTTTAATATATTGTATTAAATATATTCCAGTGTGTCACAATAATAGCAGAACACATATGCATTTCAGAAATAGAAATGCTTTGTCCTCATAAACTATTTTTTAAGCAAAAACATTTGAAAAAAAGTCAGGAGAATTTTTTTGAGAGGAAGAGCAAGTAATGGAATAACTCCTAGGGTTGTGGGTCCATCACTGGAGGTTTTCAAAAATAGACTGGACAACTATTTGACTGAGATGGTATAAGATTCCTGGCTTCTGTCTTGGATTAGAAGACCTCCAAGTTCCCTTCCAGGTCTATGATTCTATGAAAATTCAAGAGAAACAGGTTTTCAAAAATTATGCACCCATAATTAGGCCTATAATCAGATCTAATTTTCTCAGAAAACATTTTAGAATTTATTGGAACAAGCATCTTAGAATGTCCCAAAGGTACTTTTCAAAAGGCAATTGCATCTTCTTGTTTTTTTCCTTTGAAAATGTTTTGCTTCTCATCCAATAAGCTTCTTCAATTCTGAACTGAAGAGGCTTCTTGGATGAGAAGCTAAAAGTCTTTAAGGAAAAACAAAGAAAGTCCAGTTGCCTTTTGAAAAATATATTTGGGACAACTATGACCTGGATGATTGAGAATCTTCAAAGACATCAAGCAACAGAGGTTTTATGATAGCACACCAGAGGTAGTATTCAGCAAGTTCTGACCAGTTCTGGAGAACCAGTAGCGGAAATTTTGAGTAGTTGAGAGAACCAGCAAATACCAGTATCCTTCCCCTGACACACCCACCAAGCCACACCCACCGTTCTGGCGTAGAACCACTAGTAAAAAAATTTGAATTCCACCACTGTTGCACAGCTTTTTCTTTTTCAACTTGGCACCTTTTTGATATGTTTGGAGAGCAATGTCCAGAATTCCCAGCAAATCATTAGCTGTGCTAGCTGGGAATTTTAGAACAGTATTGGAGAAGACCAGGTTGGGGAAAAACTGATGTATCACAATATCTGGATATCTGCTGAAACAAAAAGACAACAGATAACAGATAATCAGAGTTGGAAGGGACCTTGGAGGTCATCTAGTCCAACTCCCTGCCCAAGTGGGAGACCCTACCCCGTTTCTGACAAATGGCAGTCCAATCTCTTCTTGAAGGTCTCAAGTAATGGTGCTCCCACAACTTCCGAGGGCAACTTCTATTCCATTGGTTGACTGTTCTCACTGTCAGAAAGTTTCTCCTTATTTCCAGGTTGAATCTCAGGAACAAATCAAAGGTAGGTAATAAGGAACTCTGGCCTTTGGGTACCTTGGAAAATAGCTTGACCCCTTCCTCTCTCTGGCAGCCCCTCAAATATTGGAAGACTGCTATCCTGTCTCCCCTGGTCCTTCTCTTCACTAGATCAGCCATGCCCAGTTCCTGTAACCATTCTTCATATGCCTTAGTCTCCAATTCCCTAATCATCCTGGTTGCTCTTCTCTGTACTTTTTCTAGAGTCTCAACATCTTAACCCTTCCTCTCCACTCACTGAAAATAGTCTGGTATATTTCTGAGTTCGTATAAATTAAATGCCACCCTCTCCTTCTTCTACACCATGCAACATGACAATATCCCTTGGCCAAAAGAGATTCTTATCTAGGAAACATGAATTTGCAAATAGAAGCCCAGTAATGTTTCTTTATTTGGGCATAGCATGTTGCAGTAACAGAGCAACTGTATTTAGTTCATATTAGTTTAAGTTTTAATATGTCATATGAACCCTATCATTGTTTAGTTTTACAAAATATTCATCATATAAGTAAGATTACTGTCACAGTGCTGGAGTCCCCTCAAGTGTTCCTTTACAGATTCGACTAAGCAAGGCATGAAGTCACTGTTGTGAGAGGACAGCAACACTGTCACAAGCCTATAATTTATCTTTAACCAGAAAAGTTGTAAAAATTCATTGCAACTCTGCAAACAGCCAGAAAGTGGCACTGCTGTTTAAATCAAACATTGTAACTATCCAACTGTTTCTGGCTGGACTAAAATATTTTGCTGGGCAAATATTCCATAGAAGTTTAGAATGTAGAATAAAAAACAGAGTTGGAAGAGACCTTAGAGATCTAGTTCAACCCTCTGCTCAAGCAGGAGACCCTATACCATTCTTGACAAATGGCTATCCAATCTCTTATTGAAAACCCCTATCTCTCAGGAAATATCTTCTTTGTTCTAGGTTGGAGCTCTCCTTAATTAAGTTTCCATCCAGCCATACAACATGTTGTGTCTCTACATGAAATGATAAAAAATGGGAAATGTAGAATTGAGCCCAATTAGAAATGCGCCTGCAGGAATAAATAATTATTTGCATAATTAGTTTCTTCGTATGAAACACATACTGTTTTCTCAAGACCATTTTCTATTGCCAGCACTGTCAATTGAGACAGATCTATGCTAGTTCCAATACAAACTTTTATATTATTTCCAGTTCTACATTCCATGTCCAAATAGTCTGTTCTCTATTTGCAAGGAATTCACGTATCTCGCAAAGCTTGGAAACACCTCTAATGTTAACATCAAGATGCCTTCAAGTCAGGATTGACTCCTGGCAACTGCCTGGATGGGTCCCTGTGGTGGTCAGATTCATGTAGCAGAATTCTTCTACCTTCTTTGGCAAGCATAGAAGATTAAATACTTGGGATGCTGTGGGTTATAATATTAATATATAAATATAATATTAATATTATAATCAGGGATTCTTCCTGAATGATTGAGGTTTAAATGGCATGTTGTGGCAATTTGGTAAGATCAATAAAACTGAAATAAGAGCCTCATTGAATTTTCTGAAAGGAAACCTACCACTTGTTTCATATATTAGTGATCTGCTAAAATAAGGACACTTCCATGTACCCAGACTTTTCCAGAGTTCCTTGGTGAACTTGAGTATGCTTTGATTCTTTTTAGAGTTAGCTCAAAACCACATGATGTGCACAATCAATCAGGAGGTTTTCCTGCAATCCAATTCAGTTCACTGTCACTTAACCTAGGAATTTCTTTGTGGCTTGTGCAAAATGTCATCGAAGATTTGTCATTGCAATAGCAATTCCATAATATATGACACTGAAAGGAACCCAAAGCAAAATAAAACCCCCAAAGACAAACACATGTATACCATGTATTTTGGTGATTTTTTTCCCCAAATGTCAGAAGCGCAAGCTTTTCTCATTTGGTATAAAAAGTAAAATTGGAAATGGGGAGGAACGAGACAATTTGGTGCCTTTCAGAAGGTTTGGAGTTTGGCTCCTATAATTCCTTGCTAACTACCATAGCGTAGACTGAAATCCAATCCTCAATTTCTAGAGGGTAACTGATTGTCTAACTGTTGTCAACTGTAGCCATATAATGCTTAAAATGTCTGTGCTATTTGATGACAATACATTACCAATTTTCTAGATTTGTAATTCAGCTACATTGGTAGGGAATGTAAAAACACCTTAATGGAGTTAAACTATTTGTTCATTTAGCTTATACTGACTAAAGGCTGCTCTCCTGCATCTCCAGTAATAAGACAACTTTCTGTCTTGTTGTCAAGACAGAAGAATCTGGTATCAGATTCTTCTAAGAATGCTAAAAGCCTGAACCTAACATACTGAAGACAAATGGGTCTAAACTAAGACAAATTGTCACAGATGATTTGCCATGGCCATCTCACCCTAATTGACTTACCATGGGACAATTCGACATGGGATAACTCAAGAGAGGGAGAAGTGAATTGTCTTGTTTTAGATTTGAACCTTGTCAAGTTAGTAGTCCTTGAAGCTGGGGTCAACTGTAATTCTATTCTTCCCTCTCTTGAGTTATCTCACGCTGAATTGTCTTGCAGCGAATCCTATGACAAGTTGGCTATAGTAAGTCAGCCACCACAGGACAGCTGGGGCTAGTTGGCCAGGACAAGTTGTCTCATTCCATAGACAAATGCCCCTAATTACGGCCATTCCTCAGTTTAACATTTGTAAAGGGTAGAATGTATATTGTATAGTTCCTATTAAGAAGATCTCATTCAATAAAATCAATCTGGGAAAGCGTTCTAGTTTGCCAATTTCACAATTTCTATCCTTGGGCAATCTGTAGCACATTCTTCAAGCAGTGGGTTGGGCCATACATATCACAATCAACTCAATCCCATTCACTCCTACATACTATTATTATCGATGTGCATCGAAGAATGTTTAACAGAACTTACATCGAAACCAAATTATCTAAGTCTTCCCATTCAGACCTGCTAAACCCTGGGTAGGAAGACCACTAAACCTTTTTGCCTTATTCTTAGTCCTTTCAGAATTTTCTGGCTATATTCTCAAGATCTTTAAAAACTGCAGTGTTTTTTTTTCTCCCATTCCTTCTTCCTACCACACATAACAGCATAAATTAACTAAATCTTCTTTGGTCAGCCCCAACATCTGAAACATCTTACTGTACAGAGGTGCTTTCCAATTATTTAAGCACTAGCTTTCTACTACCTGTCTCTGTCCTGGGCAGAGATATTCTATATCTTCTAACAACTGAGTTCTCAATTTCTTTTTCTCAAACACTCTTTTTAGAGCATCTACCCAGTACAGGTCAGATTCCCCACATCATTTTGGTTCCACTAAATTAATTCCAGCCAGGTGACCGTGTATTCAATCATTGTCATTTTATTCAACTGCTTAGCATATGGACTTTGCCATTAAGGCCCTGTCACACTGGCCGACGGATGCGAATGAGAAAAATGTTCCATCCGTTGTTATCCGCTCTCAAAAGTGCCCATTTGCATAACCAGAGCGGACAACACGGAAAGGAACGGACAGGGGGAGGAGCAGGGCGGATGGAAAGCGGATGCTCCATGGAAGCCTAGCGGATGGAAGGTGATGAGAGTGGATGGCACATCTGCAAGGCTTCTGGGGGAGCCGCAGCAAAGTGGACGCGGAACGGAAAGAGCAGATGTAGAGCGGATGCTGAGCGGATGAAGCGGATGCACAGCGGAAGCCGAGCGGATGAAGCGGATGCACAGCGGAAGCCGAGCGGATGCCTAGCGGAAGCCTAGCGGATGCCTAGTGGAAGCCTAGCGGATGCCTAGCGTTCACTGCGCATGCGGGGAGGATGCATTGCGTCAGCCCCGTGGATATAAAGGGAAGCAGCTCCCAAGCAGGTCACCATTCAGAGGAAAGACCTGCTTCCAGACACATCGACTGCCTTGCCAGCCTGTCCTGCTGCATGCCTGCCTGCCAGCCTTGCTGCCTGACTTGGTGCCTGCCTCCTGCCAGCCTTCCTGCCAGCCTCCCTGCCTGCATGCCTGCCAGCCAGCCTGCCAGCCTACCTGCCAGCCTCCCTGCCAGCCTGCCTGCCAGCCTTGCTGCCAGCTTCTTGCTGCTGCCAGCTGCCTGCCAGCCCCCTGCCAGCCTGCCTGCCAGCCTTGCTGCCTGCCTGCCTGCAAGTCTGCCTGCCAGCCTCCCTGCCAGCCTGCCTGCCAGCCTTGCTGGCCTGCCTGCCTGCCAGCCTTGCTGCCACTTGCCGCTGCCTGCCTGCCAGCCTTGCTGCCAGCCTGCCTGCCAGCAGAACCCCCACAACCATGGGGAAGAAGAGAAAGCCTCAGCCATCTCTCTGCCAGACCTGGCAAGAGGGACAGGGCCACCCTCCTCACCACCCTGGCCCTTACTCTGCTTCTGCTGGGCTTCTGTAGCACGGGCTCACTCTTCTGGGGCTGGGGCTTCTGCTGCTTCTGCTGCTTCTGCTTCTGGAGGAGCTGATGCTGCTGCTTCTGGCGGTGGTGCTTCTGCGGTGCTTACTCTGCTGATGCTGCTTCTGGCGGTGGTGCTTCTGCTGATGCTGCTTCTGGAGGAGCTGCTGATGCCTAATGGCGGTGGTGCTTCTGCTGGTGCTTACTCTGCTGATGCTGCTTCTGTGGGTGGTGCTTCTGCTGATGCTGCTTCTGGAGGAGCTGCTGATGCTGCTTTTATGGTGTGGTGCTTCTTTTGGTGCTTACTCTGCTGAAGCTGCTCCTTGTCCTGCTGGTCCTGCTGGTCCTGCTCGTGCTCTGGTCTTGCTCATTCCTGCTGTCCTGCTCGTGCTCCTGGTCCTGCTGGTGCTCCTGGTCCTGCTGGTCCTGCTCGTGCTGCTGACGCTGCTAGTGCTTACTCTGCTGCTGCTGATCCTGGTCCTCTGGCCCTGCTGCTGCTGACCTGGTGTTGCTGGTGCTGCTGGTGCTGCTGGCGCTGCTGGTGCTTACTCTGCTGCTGCTGATCCTGGTCCTGCTGGTGCTGCTGGTGCTGCTGCTGCTGGTCCTGCTGGTGCTGCTGCTGCTGGTGGTGTGGAGGAGCAGCCCCTACAACCTCGAAGCCCCTCTGATGAGGGGCCCATGTGGTCCTGCCAAAGGGAGGAAGAGGCATATGCGAGAAACGGAGAGGAGGCAATACTCCATCGAGGAGGAACATGAGGATGAGGTGCTGAGAGCTGAGAGGAATGAATATCTATGGCGGAAGGGACACAGGCTCTACAGGGACACCAAAAGGAAGCAGGCTGCTTGGAGAGAGAAGGCAGAGAGTCTGACTACACTTCGGAGGTGCGCTCCTCGGCTGGTGGAAGCACATGCCACCCTGGTACGGGGAAGCTGCACCTCAAGAAATCTGGCCAGGCTGCGGTCAAACTGATGGACAGAGAGACCTACATCATGTCCAGTGCAGCTTCCTGGAGGGTAGAATCCACCACTGAGGAGCAGCCCCTCTCACAACCCTCTCTCTCAGGCAGCCTGCTGAAGCCAGTCCTCTTCTGGCCGACAGTCAGCTCCTGTCTCCAGGCAGGTGTCTGTGAGCATCCCACAGCGGAGAACCGCTGCCAGCTGTTCTAACTGTGGCGGAGCGTGTGCAGGACTCCCTGGCGCAGTGGAGAAAGGAGACGGCAACTTCCACCACAGTCCAACCTGCATCCACCCCCAGCTCCACCTCCACAGAAAGGCAGAGAGCCAGACAGGAGGACAGAGCCCACACTGTCCTGCTGGAAAATAAGAGACACCATCAGGAGCAGCACAGATCTCTCTCTCTCAGCTGGTACACCACTGGACTCCTCATCTCCAATCCACGCAAGCCCTTCCTCACTATGTCAACCAGCGCCTTGTGGACATGGCAGAACCCCAGTACCAGTGTGAAGGACAGGATCACCCAACTGCTTCACACCTCCAGATCCAGATGAACCTGCTCCCCACCCAGTCCAGGTTCTGCTCCTCCACCCCATGTGATGTCCCTCCATTTCAAGGCTTTTCCACAGGCCCTCACCTACCGAGGGCTAAAATCGGCTACCAGGAGGTCCAGCAGCACAGGCAGCAGCCCTTCCAGGTCCAGGCACAGACTCATCGGACGCCACCATTGCCACCCGTTCACTGATCCACCGATTGCACCCACGCCACTGGGCTGCCACCACGCCACCACATCACCGATGCCACACGCCCAGTCCTCACTCATCTGCAGACCAGACAGCCCACTACATCTGCTCCTTCCTCCACCACACAGCCAAGCCGGCCTCCAGTACATCTGTCATCGGTACTGGGCTGACACCCCATGGCATGAGAAGGAGCTCTCAACATCACGGGCTAGCCAGCTGTCTGAGAGCTTCCTCAAACACACCGTCACCTGTTAGTCCTCTCGGGCAGGCACCCAAGTGGCACTTCAAGCCAGCACTCCCAGCAGCACCACACTCCACAGCACTGGCCTTCACCCCTGATACGATGGAATGCCTCAGACTGACTGAGAAGAGTGCCAGAGATTGGTGGCTACCTGTAACTTTATTTGGACACTTGACTGGGTCATTTTTCTTTATCAGCTGTTATTAATAAAGATTATCTTTGCTTCACACAACTTGCTCAATTTATTTTTGTAAATAAAGTCTGGTGGAAACTTTTAGAATGGTTAGCCTTTGCATGCTTGTGGGATGGGTAAGGATAGCAGTGGGTTGGGCAGGGATACCTTTGGGATGGGTAATAGCTGTGGGATGGGCAGGGACACCTTGGGATGGGTTAAGATAGCTGTGAGATGGCAGGGATACTGTGGGATGGGTTAGGATATTTGGGATGGGTTAAGATAGCTGTGGGATGGGCGAGGATACCTTTGGGATGGTAAGATAGCTGTGGGATGGGTTGAGATAGCTGTGGGGATAGATAAACCTCCAGTGCAGCATAGTGCGGACTGGTATGGTCCACCCTCCCAGGTGCCACACCTATGGCCCTTATTATTAATACTAATGTAATCACTGATCCATCAAATGTCAACATTAACACAACTCTTTATAAATGCCCTGTTCATTGTGGCCCCACCACATAGCATGGCCCAATCTCATCAGTGTGATGAGACAGGGCTGTAGGAAGCATCCATTAATCATCTATCATCCTGTCTTGCCACTCACTGCTCCAGCTGGGGAGTTGCACCAGTGTTTCAGGAGGTTGCAATGCTTCTTCCCTTCCACGTGAGGCTCTGTTGGGGCCTTGCCACATCTCAGTGTCTATCAGGTTTGCCCTGCTCCATTCCCAGGCTCCATTCCCCATTGCCTTGTTGGAGGTCCACGAGCCTGTTCTGCAAGACTGGGTAGCGGTGCGCATGAGATTGTGCAGGATGCAGCAAGCTTCCACGATGCCTCCTCACGGCTCTGGGCCGCGCTGCATGTGGTGAGAACGTACCTGAACCTGTTGGCCAGGAGCCAAAGGCGTCTCACCACCCGCCTTGCCCTGGACAGCCTGTAGTTGAAGATCCTCTCTCTCACGGTGAGGCATCTGGAGGTGTAGGGCTTCATGAGGTAGGTTTTGAGGGAGAAGGCGTCATCCCCATGATGAAGTAGGGCACATCTTGCGTGTCGTTGGGCAGGGGGCTGGATCTGGGAAAGCCCATGATGAAGGTTGCCTTCCAGCCCCTCCTTGAGGTCACTGACGTTGTATATGCCTGGCATCTGAAGCTGACTCGTTGCCTGAATGCACATGTAGATGAACTTGTAGTCAGCATCGACCATGGCGAAAGGTGATGCTGAAAGAAAAGCCCTTGTAGTTGAAATAAGTGGACCCGACTTGGCTGGCCCTTTGCAGGCCACGTGCTTCCCATCTATGGCTCCAACGGTGTGGGGGAAGTTCCACTTCTGATACCACTCCTCTGCAACTTTCTTCCAGCCTTCTTCATGGAGGGGCACTGGAGGAGCTCCTCCAGGTATTCTTCGATGATGGCCTGTATCAACTTCTCTGACCACAATGCTGATGGTGTTGTGTGGCACCTCCAGCCGTTACTGCAATGCTCCTGTAGGTGGTCCCTGAGGCCAGGTGGCGCAGAGTCTGTGCCACCTTGAGCCAGGGTCCAGGCTGGGCCGGAAAGTTGGTGTTTTGCCTTGGTTGAACCTGGGGTGTCAAGCCGCTGCACAACTTCATCAAAATGGCTGGAGTGCATCCTTATGAAGTTCTGGAATGCACGAGAGTCTTCATTCCTCAGCTCACCATCAGCTTGTTGTACAGTCTGTAACTCTGCTCTTCTCACCGATCCATCTTCGGACCCAGACGTTTCTTGGCCCACTTCTTTTCTTCCCGTAGTAGACGTTGAAAGAGCCTATAGATGGCTTCGCACTGTTGCAGAAGGATGGTGGCTACCAAAAGGACTGTGTTATGATCCATGGTGAAGATGACTGGATGCTGTGGAAGAGCAAGAGGCAGACTGAAGGCTGCAAAGAGGTCTGCACAGCAGGGCTGCTGTCTGAAAGTGAGACTCCAGGTGAGTTTGCTCCCCTTTTTTATAGGCAATATAGGTTTTCCCCTATGTGTTCTTTTGCATCCCTCTAGGCATCTTCTAGACATCCTTACTATCTGAGATAGGTCCCCTCTGTGAACGTTTTTTTTCCGCGTTTAAAATGCTTTCTTTGCGAGCTGCATCCGCTTTCATCTTTCTCTGTCCGTGCTACATGCTGCCGCGTCGCGTTCCACATCCTGTTTCCACTTACCTCCTGTGGTCTGCTTTCTGTTGGAGCGGATGCGAGTTGCGCAGATGCCGCAGCGGATGCCTAGCGTGTAGCGGAACGCATAACGGATGACGACGGATGCAGAACGGATGTTCACCATATGCCTAGCGGATGCAGACGGACGCGTTGGATACATTTTTCCACTCAAAAGTTTTGGGCCTGCTCAAAACTTTTGAGCGGATGGAGACCTCAGTCGGATGGATGCTTGGACGGATAGAGAGGAAGAAAAACGGAGGCAGTGAGTACAAAACGGAAGCATCGCATTAACAACGGATGGCAAGTGTTTTTCTCTGTTTTTTACATCCTCTTTCCATCCCGTTAGTGCCAGTGTGACATGGGCTTTAGTCTCCATGAACTCAACAATTCCCCTAAATGGAGAGATGTGGGGGAATAGAAGATATTCCTATTCTTATTAATTCCCAGGCACCCTTAACAACTTTTCGCATTTCAGACCCCCATGAATCACCCAAGACTTTACTTCAGTTTTTCTCCTTGAATATCTCAGTTACCACTTGCTACACGTCTACCTCTGGCATCCGTTGACCTGGGTATGAGAACACAGAGGAACAGCTTAATACACACCAGCCACTTCCTCTAGTCAACCAACACGTCACCATCATTCATTCAACGAGAAATATCCACCATGAAGACTTACTCAGCAACCCAGTACTACTTTACCTTGTGCCAGCGCTGGACTTCTATGCTCGGGCCAGCACCTCCTGTTATTCAGGTCTCCCCATTCAGGTTCCTTTTTAGTGAAGAGCTCTCCTCTGGAGAAGGCGGCTCTCTTACTCCAGACATTGAAAGCAGCGTGGTGCCTCCCAGTGCAACAATCCACTTCTCTCCAGAGCAAGGGGTAACCCATCCTTTGGAACCTCAGGGACCACCCAAACTCATAAATTTTAAATCCACGGGGAAACCACAGGTGGCTTGCTGACATTGGTGGGAGAGAGAGAGAGATCTGAATCTAACCTCTCTCTCCTCTCTCTCTCTCTCCTCCCCTCTCTCTCTCTTCTCTCTCTCTTCTCTCTCCCTCTCTCTCCTTCGTTCTCACACACACAACACACACACACACACACATCACACACACACACACCACACATAGAGGCAGGGGTGGGATTCAAATTTTCAACAACCGATTTCTTGGGTGGGGCCTATTTGTGGGTGTGGCTTGCTCATGTGACTGGCTGGGCAGGCTTGTATGTAAATGATAAATTTATGTAATATTGATTTTTTTTTAAATTAAAAAAGAGCAACTTCACCCAAAATCAGGCAAAGCAGGCAAGGAGATTGAGTTGGTCACAGAATCACAGTTCATGAGATCCTATCTTCTTTTTACTGTGTTTGTCACATAAAATTTGCAAGCAATACCTCACAAGAATCAATTACAACACACCATGTATGTAAATAAATGATTTTTTTTTCTTAAAAAAAGAGCACTTTTGGCCCCAGTAAGGCACAAGCAGGCAGGAGACTGAGGTTGCTTGACAGAATCAATGAAATCCACTTAGATCCATCGGCTACCTGCAAATGAATAATAGAAAGCTTCAGTCCTAAGGAAAGTCCAGCTCTGCTTAAAAGCAAAGGCTGAAGAATCTAAAAATTAGCTAGAAAAGCAAGAAATCCAATGGTTCCTGCTTTCTAGCTCATCTAAAATCTTCCTGGCACAGGCAGAACAGCTGATGGTCGGCGGGTGGGAAGGAAAATTAGCAACTTAGTAGTAAGTTGTGCCAGGTAAGGAGTGAGTGAGTGGGAAGGGTTCCTGTGGGCCATGTGGGCGGTGCAAGCCTTGTTTTCCGGCGCAGCCTTGTTTTCCCATGCAGCCTGGATTAATTGCTTTGGGGGGTGGCTCGGGAGTGACATTTCTCTGTGGGACGCACCAAAGTTTTCTCACCGGACCACTAGTCGGCCCGCGGTCCCACCAGTTGTTGAATCCACTGCTCCACAAGGGCAAAGTCTTTCAAGCCCCACATTGGGTCGCCCAATTTGTGAGATTACAATTCTCAGTTTGAGTCAACAGGAGACATCACAAACCATTTCGAACAGGAGACATCACAAACAATTTCCAGAGCTTTATTGACTTTTGCAAAAGCCGGCACCTCTTCTGGGTAGAGGCATAAGAGCAATGAGACAAACGATTGTACAGAGTTTTATACACTCAAGACCCCAAAACCTCCCACCTTCATCACCGCCCCATTAGTTAAAGTGAACACTGGAAGATTCTCAGAGGATTTTTAGGATGATGCCTGGGTTCACAATCTAGCCATAGCGACATGCTTAACAATTTATTTATCATTTGTTCAGCAGTTGCTACATCCTGCTCTGTTTATACTAACTGCCTTCTCTTTTGGGTCATCATGACAAGTACCCTCAAATAGACTTCGGCTTAAGCTTATGCTGAATGGATTTCATCTCATCAGCACTTCTGTCTGTCTTAATGTTTCACTAGGGTTTTTAAGGTTGTATAGAAGAGAAATATATTGGTCCTTTTACATTTTTCTTTTACAGGAATAATTATTTCTTCTTTTTTACTTCTCATACTAGCTATATTAGGAAAAAGGCAAAGGTACAACTTTCTGAAAAATATTGCCAAGAAAACAACATGGATGTCCAGGCAATTACCAGATGACTTGAAGGGAAGCCCCCCCCCCAAAAAAAAAATCCAGAGAGAATAACAACCTGTTTTTGAATTCTCCCATATTGATTTCTGATTTATGCCCGTCCTACTAAATAGACAAAGGAGCTGGATGCAGTTAGCCTTGAGCAAATATGACTTGTTTGATAGTACCGTATTCTTCAAATACATGGAAAAACATCACACTGACAGCTGAGATGTATCTTCAGTCATTCCAAATGGCCTTAAATTAAATTGAAATGTAGAAAATCTTGAAAATTATAAAAGCACTGTCAGAGAACCAGTTAGTCAGTGACTCCCAGAGAGATGGTAGTATCTGCTTCACAGGATATTTTCAAAAGAAGTGCTTTAATTTGTATTCTTGCAAGGCTCAACGAGTTGAACTCAATCATCTAAAAACTTTTTTCAGCTTTTGGGGCCTAGATATTGTCATATTTATCTCAATTCAGAGGTAGCAATGTGACATTATTATTAACTGATACATTTTTTAATTGGAACCTTTATTGATTAATTTTTTTAAAACTCTGGTTTACTGTGTTATTCAAGAAAAAAAACAACCTCTGAGTTTAAGCTTTTTTCTTCTTTTCTTCTTTCTAAAACTGGAAAGACATGTTGAAAGAAATAATGGAAATACAAAATTAGATTCTTATGATAAATTCCCTGTTCTTCAGTTTAGGTGAACTGCAGCTGCTGGGAGAACAAATGGTCCTTTTTAACATTTGGGATGTTGGATAGTGTCGTGGAATTGTGCAGCAGCTGTCCAGATAAAGTCAGAGCCACTAATACCAACTTGTAGTCTTTTATATATGCATAAACATATTTAACATTCAAAGTTACAGCAGTTTTTTGTCATCATTCAGAAAGAAAGAACAAAAGATAATCAGGGACATAGGAACATCGTGAGATAAATTTAAGCAGCGCGCACAAAAGAAAAAGGCGGGAAAAAGGGAAACGCCCCCTTATACTTACACCCTTATAACCAATTATAGTGTCAATTGCCTCATGCATGTCAGCACTCTGTCTAATCAACTACAACTATGTGTTCTGGCCTATTGTACACTTTACTACCCCAGCTACTAAATTCAGTATCTTAATAGATAGAAAAAAGCAAGACATGAGCAGGATTTTTGTTCTTGATGATTAACAATCATATCATATATTTATGATTATGATTGTGGCACAACAGGATCTTTCAGAAATACATCCATGTATTTTTAATCAAACTTTGACATGTCAAACTTTGACATGTCACACTTCTGCAGCCCTTATATTATCCTCTAATTCAGTTTCTATTCCCTCTCCCCCCAAACCTCAAAATATTATTTCTTGGATTATTTTGATGAAAAAATATCAGTATCTCAATGATGTTCATTCTCTCTAAGGGCTCTCGTTGTTCTAAATATGTTTCTTGCTTTCCACTACGGTCCTGTGGTCACTTTTGCTTTTTTTTGTTTTTGTTTTAAATACATGCTTTTGGCCTTTCCCATATTTTTTTTAAACAGGACTATATTTTTTAGGACATCAAAATGCAATATTAAAACTTCAAGCTTAATTATGCAGACAAATGTATCAATGCTTGTTTGCCCCCCTCCCATATAATAGTATACCAAGTATACCAAGTATACCAAGAACAACAGCAAAAAAAGGAAAAGAATTTCAAAGCATTCTGTACAAAAGACCACTCTTTCATTTGGCCTTTCATTGAGAACTATATTTTGGGAACACCACAGGAATGTAGCCTTATTTTTAAAAGGGACTTTTTCCAGCTCTCTCTTTGCTGCTACACCTTGTGAGAAGATGTGCAAATCATGGCAACCAGGCACGTTATATGATTTCAGATACTGTTTTCAGAAACTGCCACAAGCCCTTGAAGGCAGGACAAGGAACAATGGATGGAAATTAATCAAGGAGAGAAGCTACTTAGAACTAACATTTATTTGTTTTCATTCCTGACAGTTAGAACAATTAATCAATGCACCGACTTAACTCCAGATGTTTGGGGTGCTCCAACACCGTAAGTTTTTAAAAAGAAATTGGGCAATCATTTGTCTGAAATTTCGTGTCTGAGTAGGGAGTTGGACTAGAAGACCTCAAGATCCTCTCCAACTCTGTTATTATTCTTAGTCTTAAATTGATTCATCTTCAGTTATCAAATAAGTTTTCTGCAGGAGAGAGAGAGAGAGAGAGGGAGGGAGGGAGGGAGAGAGAGAGGGGGGGGGGAAATACCAGATATCCCAGGATTCTTGCATGAACTACACCGAGGCAGGCATCTTTATGGGTCTTGTTAATTTTAAAAACAAATTTGTTTATCACATTTAGAAACTGCCCTTCTCCCTCACAGGAATGGCCATAGATGCTTCACAAAGTCAGGAACATAACTAATATAAAACTCCATCTGTTATTCAGTCTCTTTCTGTATAGACATGGATTGGTCTTGGTTTGAGTGATTTCTTTTGGGAGCACTTTGTTTAATTTTTGTGGTCCATGCTTGGGTGACTTGTTTAAATCCATATATACTCTTATAATTTGCACATAGAATTTTCTTTTGCCAAGTCTTTTGACTCTGATGCTTTTTCCATATTAATGTCTTCTTTCAGTACACAATGTGGAAATGGCCTTTTCATGTCCAGATGTTTCATTTGCGTCATTTGTTGCTGTTAGGCTCAGCAACATTCTGATAGTCATGAACTATTGGAATGCATGTCTCATTATCATCTGTATTGTATTTTTGTGAGTAACATGCCACAGCTGTTCAAGACTGCTTTTGTCATCTTCTGAATTATACTTGATTTTGAATGTTCACTTTCAACCTTTGGATTATTTGTTTGAAGGTAATACAATAAATGTCCAGATTTGTGTGTGTATCTGTTTCTTTTGCTTTTCTGTACTCTGCATCAGTTCACCTATGGAACTTGACAAACTGATGGTTTACTTTTGTTGGCTCTAACTTTAACATCTGCAGTTGATTGTATTTGCATTTCATTTGTCTCTCTGTTGAGTTCAACCAGTAGCTCACAAACGTTGATTTAGTTATTCTATTAATATAGCCACCCATCTCACATACATGACATTGGGCAGCTCTGAGAATTCAGCAACAACAAAAAATAAAATAAATACAAATAATCAAAGTAAAAAACCAAATAAAATGGTAGAGTCACTAGAAGACCTCCAATTCTGTGATTCTGTTCTTGTTCAAAACCACTTTATAAAAATTTAAATCAGTGAAAAAGAAAAGTGATACAGCCACACAAGAATAAAAGTACCTTTAAGCAAAAGTTTTTTTTTATAAGTTTTTGTTTTATTTCGAATACAAGCAATAGTTTTGAACTCAAATGTATGAATTCCTTTTTTCCTACAGATAACTTTGTACTGAGGGTTAACAACTCACCTTTTCACTGCCACAATTAACTTCCTATTCCACAGTTGCCTTTGGAGCTCTCAGCACCCTTTATTATACTATAGGTGAGCAGCTATAAAGGCCAGAACTTATTAAAGGCACAATACATTATAGAAGCTACTAAGCTCACTGCTCCCCAGAGAAAGCCCCACATCAAGCAGCTGCATCCACAATGTCAAATGTAGGAAGTTTATCACTCTTGTTCACTTTGGTCTCTCCTTCTGAGATTTCTTGTGCCTGGATCATCTAGCTTCTGGATCCAACTCAAAGAGTTGGTAGTTATCTTGAAAATCTTGAAAAAGTTGGCACCAAAGTCCTTGTAAGACTCTTCCTAACTTGATTCCACCCATTTTGTGTATTTTCTTTGAGAGCAGGCATGATGGGGCTTCACACCCGACATAAGTAGAGGAAGCTGATCAACGTGCCTTTTCATAGCTGCCCACTCTTTGGAACACTTCATCTGCTGCCTTTGAGAAGACATTCCTTTTGCACTGATGGAACATAACCATCTTGGTTTACCTTGGTTAAATTAGGGAACATTGCAGGGGAGGGATGCTGGCAGTTCGCAGGGTTTGGGAGAGCCCCTAACTAAGATTCTGTGCAGTTTGGAGAACCCCCAAATCCCACTCCTGGCTGGCCCTGCCCGCCCCACCCTGCCCCTCCCCGGAGTCCCCACGCAGCCTGTTTTGGATGCAGGTAAGTGCAGGGCGCACATGGAGGCTCAGGGAGGGGGAAAATGGGCCTCCTGGACAGGGATGGGATTCAAATTTTTTAACAACCGGTTCTGTGGGCGTGGCTTAGTTGGTGGGTGTGGCTTGGTGGTCATGTGACTGGCTGGGTGTGGTCAACTCAATATCACTCACATCAAGGCATGCATCTCCTCTCCTGGCCTCTCATGACTGTGGGGAGGCTGCAACAGTCGTGTGAAAAATGATCATAGGTCACTTTTTTCAGTGCCACTGTCACTTTGAATGGTGACTCCACACAAGCAAAGTACCAGCAAAGGAGGGGGAAAAAACTCAAGAGAAGTTCCTGAGACAGGAAGTCTAGTCCTGTCAAGAATGTAATAAGGTTAACGGAGAGGCAGTTTCTGTAAGCAACACCAGAATGTTTCCTTCCTGCCTTCCTTACAGGATTAGGCCAGTAATTTCTTCTAACAACCGGTTCTCTGAACTGCTTAGAATGTTAAAAACTGGTTCTAGCGAATAGGTGTGAATCCCACCCCTGCTCCTGGAAGTTCAGGAAGATCAGAAATAGGTCTGTTTCCAGCTTCCATAGAGCCTCCAGAGCCCAGAGAAGCTGTTTTCACCCTCCTGGAGCTCAAGGAAAACCTCTGGAACCTGGGGAGGGCAGAAACACACCCCTGCTGTGGTGCAGGAGGTCTGACTAGGCCATGCTCACCATGGCCACGCCCACCCAGCCACCGGGCAGAGAACTCTTTGCTAAAATATTTGAAGCCCACCCCTGGAACATTGTTGCTGTCAGCCTTCAAGATTTTTTTCCTTTGCTTTGCATCTTTTGGCTGTCATAAGTAATGGGGGAGGAGGGGGAATGGTTATGGGAAGTACGCTGGAGGTATTACGAACCAGAGCTGTATAAACTGGGGGGGGGTACATTCTTGCTTAGGTTTCTATTCTATGCTATGCACAGCTGCAACTCTTAATCAAACTATATCAAGCTCAGCGGGCAGAGATGCCCACATGATGATATACACAACTTTTAATTGGATGAACCAATTGAACTATTGGGAGTGGGAACCTTGCCATTACTTTGTATATGTGATTTACGTGCCCATTTTCTCAGATTCAGAATTCTTTTGTTGCTACTACTTGATTTCCATAAAAGATATCTTTTCTCTGATTAAAGGAGTCTAAGTATTTCTTTCTTGGATTTTGAATGGAGCACCAGCTGACAGTTACAGTTCTTTTTTTAATCACTTCCTATTGTTTTATTATAAATCACCTTGAGCCTCAGGAAATGGAGAGTCTATAAAAATGTGTGTAAGTAAACATACAAATCACCATGAAATACAAACAACTTGGGGGACTAATTTGCAATAGACCCAGTTCTGACAGTTTATACTTCAAATATATACAATGAACATTTCCCTTACATTGCCACTTTCGAGTACGGGTAAACCTTGACTTATAACCACAATTGAGCCCAATATTTCTGTTGCTGAGCGAGATATTTTTAAAGTGAATTTTGTCTCACTTTATTTGTCCCACTTTACCTTTTTTGCCACTCTTGTTAAATGAATCACTGCAGTTAAGTTAATAACACGGTTGTTAAATGAATCTGGCTTTCCTATTGATTTTTCTTGTTAGAAGGTTGCAAAAAGTAATCACATGACCATGGGGATGCTGCAGTGGTTGTAAGTGTGAAAAACGGTCATAAGTCACTTTTTCAGCATTGCTGTAACTTTGAACGAAACCAATGTTGTAAGTCAAGAACTATCTGTACTTCGAATACATACAATGAACATTTCTCTTTCCACTTTTAGGTATAAGCTGGCTTTTTCATTGTTGAATCATAATTGAAGAAGGGTTGCAAGGCTTCAAACTCATTTTTATACATATAAAAATTATTCCTTGTAGACATGGCTGAAGTTGGGAGCCAGATTAGACAATGCACATACTTCAATCTATATTATACTAAACAATTGTTATTTATAAAGTGGAAGTAGCACCTATATTATTGATGAGTTTTAAGCAATTTCATCTTGCTTGACTTACTAATCACCCACACATTTTCAAATTGCAAAGCTGTGATTATATGGCCATTAACAATTTTGGTGGTTTGCACATCTATTTGCCTATGCAAAGTTGTTTCCTTCCAGAACTACACTGCTTTCATGAAAAAATTGTGCCCCAACTGTTGGATCTAAAAAGTAAGTGCTCTCTGATGTTTGTTTGCTGTTCAATTTTTGTCCACAACTTGCCTTTCTGTGTCTCATTTCAGCACTGGTTCTTTAAAGAGTTTACTTTGCAGAAGATTCCTATATATTTGCAATCTAAACACAGTAGCAGCAGAGCTTTGTGTGTTCTGACCCAAACCTTGTTCCAAGGAAACAAACACAAAACAGAGGTAACAGCAAAACCTTTTAATGATTCTTTTGACCTTTTAATGACCTTTTAATGATTCTTTACGAATTCTGCACTTCCCAGTTAAAAGGCTGTTTCAAACTAATTGTCTCTGATAAGAACGAGCCTTGCCAAGGTTGTGCAAGGCTGCTAAGAACACTAGATAAAGTTGCCAAGAAATATTTCAAACAAAAAGAGTCTCCAAACAACAAACTAAGAGAGTTCGAATGTCCATGAGGTTTGAGTGCAAAAACTTCCTTGCTTCCTGCAAAGAACTCCAGTTTCTCAGCTGGCTTTTTTCTCTTAAGAGAGGGGACATTACCTTGCAGCCTTACTCCCGAGTTGCCTGTGCTGCAGCAGCTGCTCTTTCCTTCAAGCAGCCTTGCGCATGCGCACACTGAGCACAGGCTCCTCGGGGACCTCTTCATCACTGCTGCCAGCCTCCACAATCTCTGAAGGCAGCATTCCACTCCATGATGGTCCTGGCCCCATCCCTGCATCACACGCAGACCCCTCATCTGAGTCCTTGCTCTCTGAGACCTCAGCTGTCCACGCCTGCTGCCGGCGAACCACAACATTGTGTCTATTTCTAAATGAGGCTCTTTGGCCTCCTTGTAGCTTTCTTTTGGTGGGATGGGTGTGCAAAAGTAAACATGTTGTCATATAAAAAAATCTAGGAAATCCCAAAACTATAGAAAGGAAACAGCAAACCATTCTATTCAGTTTCAAAGACAATTATGGGAAGTCACTAGGAATCACCTTTAACTCAAATGGGCTTTATTTTTACTCAGAATTAATTTTTAGGTCACATTTTAGGTCACTGGAGTGGACATTTTGGAGGTTTGAGTTTTTACATTTACAGTAGAGTGAATGTTAAAGAATACAGGTAGTCCTCTAGTTACAACATTTTAATGACCATTTAAAGTTACAAAGAAAAAAGTGATTTATGACCATTTCTTACACTTATGACTTTTGCAGCATCCCCATGGTCATTTGATCAAAATGTGGATGCTTGGCAATTGGCTCATACTTATGACAGCTGCAATGTTTCAGGGTCATGTGATCACCTTTTGAGATCTACTGACAAGCAAAGCAAGATCCACTTAACAACTGTGTTACTAACTTAACAATGGCAGTAATTCACTTAACCATTGTGGCAAGAAAGGTCACAAAATGAGGCAAAATTCACTTAACAATTGTCTAACAGTTCTATCTAACAACAGAAATGTTGGGCTCAGTTGAGAATCATAAGTTGAGAACTACCTGTAATTTCCAATATTTGGAGAATAAGGTTGCCTTATTTCTAGCCCGGAGAACTCTTCAATAATCATAACACCTAACAGCAACAGTACAAACTAAAGAAAATCTAGGGACTTTGAAAAAGGAGCTGGGAGCTTTGAGTAAGATGTGACTCATGAATGCCCATCCCTAAGACACATCTATTAAAAAAAATCACATGTATTTGGTTTGTAAATACTTTCAAGAGGGGACAGTTACATAAAATGCTATTTCCTACTGCAGTGAACATCTAAACATGCACAAAAATATACTTTGGGTTTTGGCCCCAAAGCTATTCAAATATTTTAATTCCTGCTGTACTCATCTTCTGTGCAAGTCCTTATCCTGAATTAATATTTGCCAGTGAGGAGAAACAACCTAGAGCTTAGAAAGGTATATTTAAAAGGCTTAAGCAAATTTAACACCAGCTCCTAAAATACTACCTTGTCTCACACTAGATAAATTATTTAAAGGAAGAGTGGGTTGACTAGACCTATGGAATCCACGCTTGCCCTTTGTTGAACCCCCAGCTGGGGCCAGAGGCAAAGCAGAGATTCAAGATGAAAGCGCATGCAAGAGATTTCTTTATTAGTTATTTTCCAGCATAACTGGAAATTGGCAACCCCAATTATATTCCCCATTCTTAACTCTTGCAAGGCCAAAGTTTACCTAATTATATCTTGCTGGTTTTTGTACCAAACAACTGCCAGTCACAAAACAAACAGAGAATCAGAAAAAGTCATATTTCTTCTACTAACTCTATTGTCATAGCTAAGACTGTGTACCAGAATTAGAACAGAGAAACCATTTTTATTGTCTCCAAGTTTTCTTGATTTCAGAAACCTAATTTGGAAGGAGGTTCTTCTTGTCAACGTTCCAACCAAACTCCCCCTCTGAATTCAGCAATCAGAAAAAAGTCCATCCAAGTAAGAATTTATTAGAGAAGTCATATTGGCATATCTGGAAAAACCTGAATCTGAGAGTTCTGGGTTTTCCCTTCCCCAAAGGAGAATTCAAAGATCCATCACCTGCACCCATCAGTCCATCACATGGCCCAATCAAATCTTCATCCCAACTAGGGACATTCCCTCAGTCATGCGCATCCAGGTGCAGGGCAACATATCCTTGACTCCCTAAGAAAGAATGTTGTTGTGTCTAGTTATCCTACCCCACTAAGAAATCTCCCTTCACAAATTCCCATGCACCAAATTGTGGTAGCCTTGAAGCTTCCAAGTAAATATGGCTTCCAAGGCTGACACTTCTTTGATTAACCATATCTTTTACTGATTCCCTGTAAATCATACAGAGATATTCCAGTAGACTTACTTCTGCATGTCTCATTTTAATGAAGCTGCAGTCAGCCTTGCAAGGTAGGGCAAACAGGAAGTACACATCTAGATGAACTACTTCTACTTTGTTGTATGGCTACATTAACAAAATCTTGCAAGTCTGAAAGTTCATTTCTCCTCCATCACCTTTACAAGCCAAGAAATTAGGCAGGGTCCTGTCTGAGACATTTACCATGTCTGCATTCCTTCTGCTAAGCTTCCTCTTGTCCAATTGTTCCCTGATTATGGCTCTTCCTCTGTTTCCCAAAGTCACTTCCACACACTATTACAATAGTTCAGACATGTTCTTCATGGCACAGAAAGTTCCCATAAATCAGATCAGAACTGCAAAAGGGAAAAGTTTAATGTCTCATTTTCAGCCCACATAATATGGTGTGAATTGGGTTCTAAATTTATTTAATCACACACACATATACACCCATTCTCACACACAAATGCTTTCACTAATTTCATGAGGTTCGCGTCATGGTGGCACAGTGGTTAGAATGCAGTATTGTAAGCTAACTCTGCCGACTGCCAAAAATTCGGTCCTGACCTTGCTCAAGGTTTACTCAGCCTTCCATCTTCCCGAGGTCAGCAAAATGAGGACCCAGATTTTTTTTGGGGGGGGCAATATGCTGATTCTGTACACTGCTTAGAGACTGGTGTAAAGCACTACGAAGACTAAGAACTACTGTTATTAGCGAGATTGGTCTAAGCTTTTCTTTCATTGTGAACCACTCCTGAAAATGCATGTTATTTATAAAGTACTTGAATAGATTGCAAGTAAATGGATAAAAACCTGGGAATAGTTGAACATTCTCTAAGTGCAAAGTTGAAGAGTTATTTCCATTTCCTTGCACAAATCTCTCAATATAGTGAGGTAAAGCTCTGAAACTGGCTCTATCCAAAATGTGGAAACTAGAAGAAACTATGATTTCTGTGCATGCAAGCAGACAAGATCAACCCCAAGTTTTACCTGAAACCCTGAAAAGAAAGTAAACCAACAAATTATCTCTAGTAACAGAGATGAAGAGCAATCCTGTGAATGAAAAAACAATACTGGACTAGACAACATCTGGACTTAGAGATGGCCTTCAAAGGTTGCTGAACTCTCCATACTTGTCCATGCTGAGTGGAGTTGCTTAGAGCTATAATTTAGAAACATCTGGAGAACCACATGATCGTTCTCAATGTTCCCAGTTAAAAAAGCAGAAGACTAGGATGGTCGGCCTTGCATTGCTACCACAGAATACAGAAACTACACATAATAACCAAGTATCCCATTATCAACTCCACTCTTCCCACAAGAGAAACTGTGGGAGGACACTATTTAGACGAATACAAACACATTGCAGCAACCCTGAACATCAGGAAAAAGAAACAACATCTTCCAACAAAATAAATACCCATGGACCTTTATCAAAATGCCTGACCAGTCAACCCACTACAGTGCAACTAACACAAGCTGTGAAAAGGATAACATTGCCATACATAAAAAAACATCTCGGAAACCAACAAAAGATTATTACAACCACATGACATTACAGTAGCACACAAACCCACTAAAGTCCTCCAAAACATCATAAGTAAACCAAAAGATACAGTAGTCCCAGAAGAAAAAAACCAAGTCATTTACAACATATACAATGTAAGGATTTAACAGCCACTGTGTAGGATAAATAGGCAGAAGACTAGAAGAATGCATCCATGAGCACCATGTAGCAGTTAGACATGATGAAAACATCTTAATTTCACAACCATAGCTTTTTCACCATAGTTTCAACTGGGAAACTAGGCATCCTAGACCAAGCCAAGTCCAAAAATACGAGAGAATTCCTGGAAGTTTGGCACTCAGACAAATCAGCCATCAACAGACACATAGAGGTAAACAACATCTATATACCATTCAAAGGAGACAATCAAAAAGTGAAAAAGAAAACAAAAGAACCAAAACACCTCCACACCAGCAATCAACATCTAGACAAGAAGAGATGGAAACCAAGATTAATACTGAATAGGGGTCCCCAAACTTGGCAACTTTAAGACTTGCAGACTTCAACTCCCAGAATTCTCCAGCCAGGTGGCTGGAGAATTCTGGGAGTTGAAGTCCACAAGGTTAAAGTTGCCAGGTTTGGAGACCTCTGTACTAGAACAACAATCAAGAAGTAAACAGTATCCCAATTAAGAAGCTACTAACTCAGACAAACAAGCTAACAGAAACAACAACCTAATCAAGGAGCCATCAAGAACACTCCCACCAACACTGACAAGGCTTGCCATTGGTAAAGAAAAGGAGAGTACACCCCACTCTCTTACTAGCACTGATGATGTTACCTAGTTTGGTCATGAAACATTTGCAGGAAAACAACCAAGTTCAGAGAGTATTAAGGATCCCCACAGTTCAACCTGAGCAACAAATATTCTCTTCTATTGGTAGAATATGGAAAATAATTGTTTGCTAGAGAAGTGATGCTTATGAACAAGCACTCTTGGCCACTGAGCAGGTGACAAGCTTCCTTTCTTATCTGAGACTTAATTTCTATCTCAGAAAGCAAATCTAGAATTTCCATATACCTAACTGAATGAATAGAGTCAGTACAATAATAACTATTGCCAAGCAAAAGTTCCAGTTATTTGTATATCTGCAAAATTAACAGTATGTTACATAATAAGTTTCTAGCAGGTTTTCCATCATCTTGGGGTCTTTGTTTTTGTTTTTAAGTAAGACTGGGAATGAGAAAATGAACGAATCTTTTTCTAATGAAAAAAGGAGGCACAGTACAGCAACCAGAGAGCAGAAATTGGACAGAAAGTTCCACATTTGCCCTTTTAACAATTTTACCACTACATCCTGGTCTTCCTATTGTGGCAAAAGAAAATATTGCTTTGCCATTCAACTACCTGCAACATGACATGATGCAAGTGACTGTGAAAATTAGTCACCAGTATGAACTGAATTGGAGCAGAATAGCAACAGTTACTCAGAAATAGTGACCACCAGTCGGGTGTGATTCAACCAGTGTAATAACCAGTTTGGTGAGCACATGCTTTGCGCGTGCGCAGCATTTGAAAAAAAGCTTTCTTTTTCAGCTATAAAACTTACCTTCTGCTGCAGTCCTGGTTCGTAAATCAGCTGAGGAGAAGTAATCCGCTGCGCCGCATCAAATAGCTGAGCTGAAAACCCCACAAATAAAGGACAGAATAGGGCAGGGACGAGTGGGTGGGGCCAAATCATTGCCATAACTACCGATTCACCCAAATCAGGCAGAACCAGGAGAATCCCACCCCTGCCACCGGTGTATGGAGTGGTGCAATCGCACATATGTTGCAGCAATCCAATGAACAGTAGGTGGGGGTTTCCAGAATTTTTATTAGAGTTGCTGCGGAATTCTGGGAATTCACATTTACTTTTCTACTATTTGTAGATTGTGAGGGCTGCTAAATATTTGAAATCCTTTGCAACTGATAAAAGAGTCACTATTAATAAAAACATAGTCATTTTGAAGTTAAGTTTTACAGTGTGTTTGTTGTTTATTCTAAGCATACAAAGGTTTCCCGATGTTTGCACTTTGTATCATTCAGTAGTAAAAGGTTAGTTCTTGTTTAGTTATAACTAAATTTCTGTAAGCATTTGGAAGCTTAGAACAATTAAAAAGCACAAACTAGAAAACATAAAAGCAACTCTATACAATTTAATTTAAAACCAAAATTTAAGATTTATTTATTTGCTAAACTTAACTGGCTAATTTCCAAAACTCCAGTTTTCAAAATATGAGAAAAAATATAAATATAACGTAGCATGAGCAACTAAAACATCATAAAAATATCTTTAAGGAATAAAAATGACTTGTGATAGTGTTTTATTCTCCAAAAATGCCATGGTCTTATGAATTGGGGATATGTACAAATTTCAAGATGCAATATATTCATTATGGTTTGGATCTCTTGCAGAAAAGCTTTACTTCTGTTCCGAATAAAACACATAGCAAAAAATCTCTATACAATGTCCATTGTCTCTATGAATGGCCATATTCAATGTCAGAGAATATCACAAAATTTGGTTTAGTGTGTCAGAATATAAACAGATAGTGTGCATATCCATATCTTTCTGATTCATATTCAGGCTTACTGTGATATCTGATCCAGATCTTTGAGTTAGAAGAAGATATGTGATGCCTACGTTGAATAAATACGTTTTTCATTACAGCAAAAATCAGTACTTGGGAGGCTTGTAAGGAAAACCTGAGTATGAATAAATAGAAGCCTTTGACAATAGGCAGGCAAGAATATGTGATTAGAAGCATCATAAAAATAGTTATTAAGAGTAAACTGGGTAACAGATAGCCGGATCTAGGTGTCACTAAAATGTTACCTTTTGGTTAGAAAGCATCTCCTGAACATCTCAAAAGGAAAATGTAGGAAAATAAAACTATAATCACAGACCAGGACCTTATCTGGCATTCATAATATATATTATCTTCCACAAACAAGTCATAAAATATACTTATCTAGTATTTTGCAGGAGTGTGGGATAAAGAGAAGTTCAATTTAGTGCAAAGGTACCTAATAATTTCAAGGACAAAAGGAGGGATTAGTGGGTTACCATTTAAGACCATGTGAAGTTGCTAAGCTCCAATTGGTTGCTTAGAAACTAAACTACAGTTTATATTCTTGCAGGGTACCCTTGCTGGGTCTTCATCTCAAAGACCAGAGGCACAGAAGCATCCAGTACCTCAATGGTTTTTAAATTATTCACAGGTGTCCAGCAAAAAGGTGAGTGGATTTTTTTTTAATTGGAAAAACAAAGTTTCCCATATAATTGCTTTATTAAAAAATATGGAGGAATAGAGTGTATAGGCTCATGAATATATTTTTTCTCCAAATAAATGGCTATTTGAAATTTTTGCACTGCTTGTCCATTTTAAAAGCAAATAAGAAAATGTAAGCAAGAAAGACTAAAAGTGATTTAGTAGTATTCTGCTGCATGAAAGCTGCTTTGTGCATTTGCACAGAATTGTATGCCATAAATTTGTATGTAATAGAGTTCCAAGTGGAAATCTAAATAACTAGAGTACTTCTTCATTCAGAAATCTTATGATCTTGTCTGTTGGATTTTTGCCATTTGTCAACAAAGCTAAAAAAAGAATTATGATAGAAAAAGTAGTTTCTATTGCATTGTTCTCAGTAGGGACAAGAGTACAGTTAATTTTTCTTAAGTAGGTACCATTGAGTTGAGTTCAACTCTTGATGATTAGAAGTACAAATGTTCCATTTTGACTTGTTCATCTCAAAATATGAACAAAAATTTATATTTTCAAGCAAACCACAAAGTGAAATCCAGTTATCTCTGGGATTTCACACTTATCCAAAAGTTGAAATGCAGCTTGGTGATTAAGTGATGTATATTACAGTACATTCCATCTCTCATTAAAATAGTACTGAAATATACATTATAATATCCTGCACAATCTGTAGAAGTTAGAATAGAGTAGAATAGAGTAGAATAGAGTAGAATAGAATAGAATAGAATAGAATACTTTATTGGCCAAGTGTGATTGGACACACAAGGAATTTGTCTTGGTGTAAATACTCTCAGTATACATAAAGAAAAGGTACATTCATCAAGACTCAAGAATCATAACATACAACACTTAATGATAGTCATAGGGTACAATCAACAATCAAATCATACCAGGAAACAGTCAAGTGGGAGGGGATGGGTGATAAGGACTGGTGAGAAGATTAACAGTAATAGTCGTATACATTTTGTAAATAGAACAGTGTTGATATAACTGCAAACAAAAGTCATGGAGAATGATGTATACAGATGTGTAAACTTCCAAGCTCAAAAAAGCAGAAAAATAGGAGCAACTGAATTTATGAATGGAAAAATTTGAAACTATGAGAAGTTGCAATGTGTATATTTGTCCTTCCATTATTTCAAGAGTGATGATCCACTGATGAAAGAAAACATTACTAGCAGGCATATAGTTAGATTCAGCACAGAATAACACAGTTGGAAGGTGCTCCAATACTCCAATCTTCTGCTCAAGTAGGAAGCCCTACAATTTCAGACAAATGGTTTCATTTCATTTCCGTATAGTACTCAACAGTACAGTAATTTTTAAAACTGAGGATGTCCTGTTTTAAATTCAGGGAATTGAAGCATTTATGGTAATATCTGCAGAATCTAACATGCTGATAACAAAGTGCAAATAAAACTTTTAGGATTAAATAGGGCACTCTTCTAGCTAGGATCAAACTGAATGTAATATGAAATGCATATTTGGTTTTAATGTACAGGTTTTTCTCAAAATGCGAATAATCTAAGTTGAGAATGCTAGCAATTACCGGAACTTCAGCAGAGGGGGAAATTTAATGTCAAACCTGATCCTTAAGCTGCATTTTGAATTTGGGCAGATGCTATCTCAGCAGCTGTATGAATTTAGTGGTGAGATAATGATGGCTTTGTGGTTGTTCTTTCAGCAACTGGAAATGATTAGAATGTGGAATATGAGCTTGGACTTTCATTAAAGTTTTAATTCTTCTCCTAGAATGTATGATGGAATTAGTTTTTTGGAAAAACGAAACACATGTTGAACAGATTTTTGACAGAATTTACGCACAAGGAAAAGAACAGAATCTTTCTAACTATTCTTCCAAAATTTGACAGGTAAAAATAAGAACATGATTTTCTCCCTTAAGATAATATGAGAGTTAAACCAGAATGGAGTGAAGAAACTGTAATGAAAGCTATAACAATGTATAAGTTGGCTTGCTACAGGTTGAAATCCCTATAAGTTGCTAGAAGGTAATTAAAATGTTAGGAGAATTCCTTCTATGCACTGGGACATAGAGGTGAAAGGAAGAATGTCTGGCAGGCACCATGCTAAAAAAAAGTTATTTACTGGAAATATTATCCCTGATTTGGACAGATGGTATTAGGTACACACTGCTATTTGGTGACCTTGGTTCAATTTCCCCTTATTATTATTTGCCCTTCTACTTATTTTGAAACCTAAGACAAAAAGGTAACAGAAAAAGGATGGTGTTAATATTCCTCTCATGTACTTTTGGGGTTTCTTTCCACAGCTTAATCAGGTTTGGTTGTCCTCTTCTGGTGTGAATGCCTTTTTTTGAACAATTACAGAAGTAAAATTCTGCTCAAGGAGACTAACCACCTAATCCTTCCTCTACATTAGTTGTTTCTGGATAGCTCACAACCAAGGTATGAAGGCTACAACTTTTTTTCTCTGTCATTGCCTCTTCCTCTGTTTTCATTGGGATTCAGTTGCATATTATTCTATGGGCTTAATGGTTCCATATGTCCATTTTGAGCAGCTATGGGAAATTTATATAATCCGCTGTTCCCAAGTTATCCCATAGACCCGTGATGGCAAGGATGGGATTCAAATTTTTTAACAACCAGTTCTGTGGGCGTGGCTTGGTGGGCACAGCCAACTCAATATCACCCACATCGAGGCACGCATCTCCTTGCCTGGCCTCTCATGACTTTGGGGATGCTGCAACAGTCGTAAGTGTGAAAAATGGTCATAAGTCACTTTTTTCAGTGCCATTGTAACTTTGAATGGTCACTCCACACAAGCAAAGTACCAGCAAAGGAAGGGAAAAAAAACTTCAGAGATGTTCCAGAGACAGGAAGTCTAGTTCTGCCAAGAAAGTAATAAGGGTTAACGGAGAGGCAGTTTGTGTAAGCAACACCAGAATGTTTCCTTCCTGCCTTCCTTACAGGATAAGGCCAGTAATTTCTTCTAACAACTGGCTCTCCGAACTGTTTAGAATGTTAACAACCAGTTCTAGCGAATAGATGCGAACTGGTAGAATCCCATCCCTGCATGATGGCGAACCTATGGCACGCGTGCCACAGGTGGCACACAGAGCCCTCTCTGTGGGCGCTCAAGCTATTGCCCCAGCTCAGCTCCACTGCACATGCCACTGGCCAACTGATTTTCAGATCTCTGCTGTGCATGCATGGGTGGTGGGGCGCATGCGTGAGATACCTCCTGTCTCCATTTTTTCTCCCAGGAGGCTGAAGGGAGGCATACTAGGTCCAAAACAAGGCATGGGAGGGTTGCACATGCATGCGCAGGGTGGGTCACACATACATAATGGGTGCATTGCATTATGGGTACAGGCACGTGTACATGCTGTTGCATGCACACTTTTGGCATGTGATGACAAAAAGGTTAGCCATCACTGCCATCAACAAAAACTATTGAAAAGGCCAACAGCTGAATGGCTCTAAACTCCCCATCATTGCTCTTGAGTAGAAGTGCTAGATGGAGCAATTTTATGACATCAACTTTGGGAAAAGACCATTGCTGTATTTGGAGCAATAGAGTCTATTGATTAACACATTCCATGAAGCATATTCTTTTACCAGACCTGAATGTATTGAGAATAAATGCCTAACTTAAGCAGAGAAAAATATATCTCACTCTGCCTTTTTCATATTACTATGTAGAATTTTATAAGTCTCTGAGATGCCCTCTTTTTAATGAGAAAGACTCCATTGCTTTTTATTTTATAGGCATGATATTTTAACCTCTTGCTCTTATTTGAAAGTTACCTCTGGTCATTTCTCTTACCATTACAATAATGCTTTCCAAAGATATTTGACATGGAGAGAACCTACTCTATCCTCTTGGCAATTGCTTAGTTCTACCCCGTGGAAAACTTAAAACCGAAGTGGTTTGAGAAGAATGTTTCAATAGATATCTTGGTTTTTACCAAGCACAATAATGAACTCTTAAGTACTTTAAAAAAAGAACGTTGAGGTTTTTTACCTTATGATATAGTGGACTTTCCCATCTATTTATTCTATATGTTTCTCTTGAAGCTTTTTTCCCCCACCTAAATTGGGATGTCCCATCTCGTGACAGTTAGAAACCTATTATTATGAATTCTCACCTCTCTGGTGGTTTCACAGTGCCTGGACCTTTATAGCCACTGAGATAGCTTTTTCATGGTACAGAATCATTTGACTAGCATAGAGGAGATGATTAACAACTCATGTGGCTTTTTTGGTCTTGGGTGGCATATCAGCCCAAGGCCTGGGTGTTGATAATTAAAGCCTACATGAGTATATTTGCTGCCATTCCTTTGAGAATAAAAAAACCCAACAACCCTCAGCCAGTTATAGTGGTCACATAATAACTTCCAGATGTTTCTGTGATGCTGTAAGTTCTTCAAATGCACAGAATTCAGAGAGAATAAAATCTATGTGTGTGAATCAGTAAATACCACTTATTTGTCTTAATGATCACCTCATCAAAGTAAGAAACAATATTTGGTAGGGAGGAATTGTGTGTTTAATTGTTTCTACTCAGGAGGTTTACTAAGATTATTCAGACAAATAGGGTGTTCATAAGATTATATGCAAAGACCCTATAATTAGCCAAAGTAAATTCTAACTCCAATATCTGTAAAGTGAGCCCCCAAAAAGAAAAGGGGGGGAGAACAGGTTGAGATCTTGGAACTCAAAGCTGAGTTTAAACTAGTGCGGAGTTTTGTTCTTTGTACGCCATATATCGCACAAGCAAGCACTTATGTAATTGCAAAGGCTTTGTGTTAAATATAGCAGCCTTTCATAACTCCCAGATTTCTGTCTTTTTGCAAAAACCAATATATTTTTAGACTTCTCATGGGTAGCCTACTATTAGCATCCTGCAATGGCCCTGAGCCAATTTTATATGAATGGGGGACCTGTCCTCTACAACTGAAGAGGAGAGCAGGTAGTTCTCCTCTAGTCAAGCTGTTCAGTTTTAAAACAACTGTCATTCAATAGAATAGTGTTTATTAACCTTCAGAAGTTGTGACTACTTCATCTGGAAGCTTTCAAGAAGAGACTGGACAGCCATCTGTCAGAAATGGTATAAGGTCTCCTGCTTGAGCAGGGGATTGGACTAGATGATCTACAAGGTCCCTTCCAACTCTGTAATTCTATCCCAGAGGTCTCCAAATTTGGCAACTGGCTGGCTAGAAAATTCTATGAGTTGAAGTCCACAGGTCTTAAAGTTGCCATAGCTGGTTGGAGAATTCTAGGATTTGAAGTCCACAAGTCTTAAAGTTGCCAAGTTTGGAGAGTTCTGTTCTATCCCGACAACCTTGACAGCTTTAAGATATGTGGACTTCAACTACAGATTCCCCAATCAGCCAGATATCTTAAAGCTTTTAATGTTCAAAAATACTATACAAGAAACATAGTTTGACTAAACAAAAAAACTCTTGTTTGAAACCAGAACTACTAAAAACCCCTTGATCTGAGCAGTGAGAGTATAAAATTCTGCAGCAAAATGTTTGTGGCAAGAGTTCATAATTTTCACCAGCTTTAGTTAAACTTCTTTCTACTCTCCCTTGGTTTCCCTTTTGATATCTATTCTAATTATTGTCTGATCAACTATATTTGTCAGTGTTAGATTTTTACAACATTATACATTATACAAAAAATATTCATGAGGCTTCAGAGGAATCCTATACATATGGCATTTGTTGACTTCCTTATTGATTCTTTCTAGACAACTGTGGAACAAACTGGAGATCTTGTCCATTCATAGGTGCATCCTGACATTCCATATTAAAATGTTGCATGATAATACCTCTATCTAAATTAGGTTTGACAACTAAGATCATTTTTCTGCTTTGTTGCCCATTTCCAGAGTGTTGGACAAGAGTGCATTTTAAACCATTTCCTATTTAATTTTTTTGTATCCATTTTATGGTGGAAAAAGTCACAAAACTGGAGCATTTCCTGGCAGGGTTGGTGGATAGACCTATTATTTCTATTTGCAGATTATGAAACCAATTTCTCAGTTTAAGCTCTTGGACTGTGGAGAGCATTAGCCGGTCTGCCTCCCATTGCTCAGATAATGATCCAGTAATTAACTATAAATTATGCCATCCCCCAAAGAGACCATAAATATGAATGGCAAAATAAGAGGAATGTTAATTGAACAGGTTAAGGCCTTTGATTATCTTGGAATTATTTTTCATGCAACAGCCCTAAGTTCAGCTTTAAAAGAACTGGTAAAAAGCCACAGCTGCCATATTAAAGTCTTTCCATATAACAGGAGGTGATTATATACCAGCTGAACTAAAAGTGTTTGAAGTTTAGAGCATTTCATTTCTTATGGGTGGTCCTTGCTTAATTACCATTAATGTATGACTGAAGTTACAGTGGCACTGAAAAAAGAGACGTACAACTGGTCTTTGCACTTATGACCATCACAGTTTGCTGTAAAGGTTGTCATTTGCAACCTTCCCAAGTAAAATATTTGGCAAGTAAAGTAAATAGGAAGCTGGCACAACATCACAAGTTGTGATCAGATGATGCCTTGCTTTATGACGAAACCAGTGGTGGGATTCAAATTGTTTTACCATTGGTTCAGTGGGCGTGGCTTGGTGTGCTTTGCCTAATGTGCCCTGGCAGCTTCCCCCACACCAGCTGAGGCCTGTAGCGCCAATCAGCTGAAAGGATAAAGAAGAGAAAAGCTCAGGAGCAGGTGGGAGGGCTGATCCTGCTTTTCTCTTCTTTTTCCTCTCAGCTGATTGTCGGAGGGGTTTTTTTTACTACCAGTTTGGCTGAACCAGGCCAAACTGGTAGCATACCACCACTGGACTAAACCAGGATTGCTGGAACTGCCATTGCTGAGCAGGGCGGTCATGTGGGAATTCATGTAATGGCCACTTCACCAATGGCCGCAGCAACTGAGTTCCCAGTCCCATTTAGGGCTGTGAAACAAGAACTACCAGTATATGCCTATAAGGACATGGAATCATTAGAAGCTGTTCGATCAGGATTCCTATGGAACATTTTGGGACTCTCTGTGCAACCCAAACACAATTGTTTGCACTGAGATGGGAGGACAGAGCATTGTTAGCTATTGGTTTATATTATTTTCAAGTCAAATAGTTTGACTGCTCTGACTCTCAGATAAATAGCAGCCTTGCTAGTGAAAATTATTTCTTTGAACTTTAAGTCCATCATGTGGACTTTCCCTGACTTGCACCAATCCCAATAGCTACATCAGGGGTCTGCAACCTTGTAAACTTTAAGACTTGTGGACTTGAGCTGAAGTCCACAAATCTTAAAGTTGCTAAGGTTGGAGGCCCTAGGCTGGATAATTCTTTTAACAATGTGATGAGCGATTGACTTTCAAAATGCCTTACTTTATCTGAGAGAGACCAAAATAACAACAACAAGAAGTCCTTATTATATATTGCTGCAGTGCCTTTTTATAGATCTATTTGTGCTATATGAGTATTTTCCTAATCTCAACACGATATTTAGAGAGGACTGAGGATGACTAAGTCTCCTACCAACTAATCAGGAGGTGGAGATTTCAGGAAGTAAAGCCAAACTGAATATCCCGTCTATGATGTATTATAAATAGTTTCAGAGGAGGTGTTGTTATATTATCTTAATATAATGTTGTATATGCTTTGGTATATTACTTTAGCTTTATTTGAATTCCCATGTACTTATTTTATTCATAATTTTAAAGTTTTTCTTTGGTGATAAGATAAAAAAACATATAAACAATTTATCAAGTAAGTCAAGGAACTGTTTATTTTTCACAAATGTCTCAAACATGCTATTTCAGGCTTTTCTGAGGGGACAATTTCTGCCTTCTGAGGGGGACAAAATGGCAGCTGCCAGTTCTGCCCCTGTACTCCCAACCTCCCAATGGTGGTGTGAGGTGGAAGCAGATAAAAAACCACCAAAAGATTCGTTGATCCAAGGAAAACAAGGTTTTATTCATGTGTCTGCAGAGACGGTTCCCTCAGGCATTGAAGGAACCCAGAGCAAAATTCAGGCAGCATTTTTATACCCTAACTGTCGCCCCCTCGTACGAG
Source organism: Laticauda laticaudata (assembly GCA_004320025.1). Classification (NCBI taxonomy): domain Eukaryota; kingdom Metazoa; phylum Chordata; class Lepidosauria; order Squamata; family Elapidae; genus Laticauda; species Laticauda laticaudata. The sequence goes on along the minus strand of BHFT01000963.1, from coordinate 41,443 downwards.
GGCTTGGCTTCACATTCTTCTGTTTTCAAATTGACACATATATTTCGAAGGTTCATACTAGCTCCCTATCTAGCAAAAGCAGTTACATTGGTTTTCTGACATCGCAGCACTTTATTACAAATTCCCCATTGTTCTAGCCTTATCTTGTTTTTTTCTCTTGTGCACAAACTGGAACACTTTTCTTATTAGCAGAGCTACTGAGTTTGAGACACAGTTCCTTATTTAATTCAATGGGCCATCCAACATGACTTCAGTTCTGCTCACAATCCCCGCTTTTTTTTCTTTTTCCACCTTGTCTCAAACTCAAAGAGCAGATCCTCTGCTTCTTTCAGAGTGATTTCTCTCTGATACATCATTAGAGGTTCTGCTTCCTGCTTCTTCTCAAATCTTGAACCCAAGGTTTTCCCTATCTTCCACATGTTGTTATTGCACCAGGGAGACACTGAACACAACAACACAACAATACACAGCATATAATAATCAATATAATTCCCATTATGGTAGATCTAAACCAAGTGGAACTGGGAAGCCAAGACCATAGTGCTCCCCACAGGTCTGGCCAATGAGGAGTCACCTCTTTGTGGATAATGGATTAGAGCGAATACGTTCTTCCATTACTTTTACTGTCTGTTATAATTGGGTTGGAAAATCATGGATGTATACACAGCAATGTGAATGAATCAGAGCACACACACTCTCTCTTATGTCTAAAGCAACTATTTTGTAAGAGCAACCTGTCTTACTTCAGAATGCTCAGTGTTGATCATATTTAATATTCTTTATTTGAAGTCATTGAACATTATTTACCGTGAAGTTATTTAGAATATGTATATCTCCGGTAGTTCATGGTGACTCCCAATTGTGTTATTATACCACGGGAGATGTTGGGTCCAGAGTCTCCGAGTAAGCCAGATTCTGGTCTCTTTTATTACGTATCCGGCCTTGGGGAAGGCCATCAAGTTTATATCACATCCCGATTGTACATGTGCCACTCCAGTTCACCTGTTCTTCCTGACAGTGCATGCATAACCAGAAATTGGTGATGTTCAAGGAATGTGAGATCTTCTTGAGATCTTTATGAACACATTGTCATCCCACAAGTCTGTTCCCAAGTCACCCGCAGGTCCAACATATTGTGGAACTTCTTTGATGTATTAATGGTAAATATATATTGCAACAAATAGTCCTCTCCAGAGTTCAGCCGACATCTCATGGTGGTTTCTGCTGGCTATTTCTTCAAGGTTACCTTAGCGGTTGACCGTCCACTGGGATTGCCTTCCAAGGTTTCTCAGGTTCCGGTGCTTTCTTGATTCTGCTGTAATGCGTCCAGCCCTCCTTCCCAAGTACGGACTGCAGATTCAGTCGTCAGTAGCACCTGGTACGGACCTTCCCAGCTAGGTTGCAGTTTTTCACTTCTCCAAGTCTTATCAGGACCCAGTCTCCAGCCTCGTGTGGGTGTTGGCTACCAGCCAAAGGTGGTCCTTGCACCAACAGTCCCTGTTTGTGAAGAGAAAGCAAAGACCGAGACAGTGCCAGCAAATATTTCCGAAGGAACAAGTCCCTGAACTCTGGTATGGGATTGTCTAGTTTGGCCAAATAGGGTCTCCCCATCAGCATTTCAAAGGGAGAAACCCCTGTGTCTTTCCTGGACAAGTTCTGATACCTGAGCAGACATAAAGGGAAGATTCTTTCCAACCTCCCTTTTCTGGCAACTCAGTGGAAATCAATTTGTCTCTCTGAAAAGGCCAAACCCACTAGGGGTCGCCCTCCCATCTCTTTCTTGCGTGCGCTTTCTTATTTACTTCAAACAAATCAAACATTTCCAGCAGAGGCTCTGAGCTACCGTCCACATCCTCAGATTCCAATAGTGAGGTTTAACGGACATGACAAGGCCTCTGTTCCCAATGTCCTCCTTCATGAACTTTTTCCAATATTCCCCTCATGACAATGGTGACACCACCTTGACTCCCTCCGACGTCTTCCATCCCTCTGGGGTTTTGACACATCCCTCTTTCTCCAACTCCAACTTTTCCTTTTTTTCTCTGGCTCCCATTCCTCCCTCTCGTCCTCCTTTTCCAGTATTGGTATAGATACCATTACAACTCTTATCTCCCCTGCAGCTTCCTTCGCCATTTGTCCGCCCATCAGTTTCCCACAACCTCCAGTGGTGTTCCCCTTCTGATGTGCGCTCACATGGACAATTGATACTCGGCTGGGAATTGCAATGCTCTCTAAGGCTTGCTCTACTAACTGCACTTGCTTATTTGCTTCCCATCCGCCTTGATATACCCTCTTTCTTTCCAGACTTTCCCAAACGTATGCACCACCCCCCATGCATACTTGGAATCCAGTCCAAAATCATTACTTCCATCCCCTCAGCCAATTCCAAGGCTCTGGTCAGGGCAAACAATTCACATTTCTGGGCTGACCAAGCAGCTGGGAGGGACCCTTTCTCTATTACTTCACCTTCCCCGGTTACTATTGCAAACCCAGATTTTTGCTTTTCATTTTCCACCCTGCTAGATCCATCTATAAACCACTTCTCTCCCTTCTCCAATGGAGTCTCTTCCAAGTCCTCTCTTAACCTTTGCCATGAATCCACTTGCAATAGACAATCATGGTCTTCCGGTTCCCACGCTGCCTTCTCCCCTCCAAGAATTCGCTGGGATTTAGATTCTTGTCTGTTCCTATTACCGACATCAGGACTGCTTTCTCAAAATGGTTTCATACTTCAATATCCTCCCTTCGGTCATCCAAGTGGTAGCCAGCTGGCTCAACACTGAGTCGACCTGATGAGGCGAATGCACCACAAAAGCTCCCCCAAAAGGTTAACTTTTTGCTCTCCACCACCAACATCGCTGTTGCTGCCACAGCCTGAACACAAAAACTGGCCATCCTTTCACAACCGGCTCCAAACCGTTGTTAGGAAGGCTACCGGCTGGTACTGCCCCCCCCCTCTTTTGGGCAAGGACTCCAACTGACTGTTCCTGAGCCACCCGCCACATACAAATGAATGGTAATTTCAGTTTGGCAAGTCTAAAACCAGAGCAGTTGACAAAGCCTTCTTCAGCTCTTCCACCTTTCACTATCTCCCTCCTCCCATTCTATGCGCTCTCCCTTTCCAGACAATTTCTATGCAAAAACTGTGCCAACACTGTTAATTGGTCTACCCAGATTCTACAATACCCCAATAATCCCAACTCTTTCTGCACCTCTGTCTTGTGTCCTGGGAGGAGCCAAGCTCATGATCCCCTTCAGCCTTTCAGGGTCCAAGGACCTAACCCCTACTGAATGTAATGTCCCAAATATTTCACCTTTTTTTTTCCTACTAAACCCCTTCACCTCCTGCCCACACATCTGATGATATCTTCTCCTCATCTTCCGGTTGTTGACATACAACATGCGAACTTCCTTCCTTCTATCCCACAATTCTATTCCAAAAACATCCAACAGAGTCTCTTCCTAGCAAGTTCACCCCTGAATCCAGAATATACAATATTTCGGTTTCAGTAACCACATCATTCAATTCCAATCTCAAACCTCTTCCAAAATCTTGACCTCTTGGGATTTCCCACTCACCCCAACCACCTTTAAAGTCTGCTTTGACCTGCATGCTCCTCTACCGGATCACATACAGATGTCCAGCTTGCACCGGTGTCGATCAGGAGCAGCCATTCCTGAGGTCAGGACCCACTAATACATTTACCAATGGCTCCCTGTGGGTCCCTCTTGGGGAGCCAAAACCTCCCTAATGTTTATAGGGCATAGCTTCAATTCCTCTGGGGTTTTTGGGACATTCACATGCAAAATGTCCCTCTTTCCCGCATCTGAAGCAAGTTCTACTCTGGGACGGCCGTTGGAATCGACCGCCTCAATTGCCCCCTGGACCTCCTCGCTAAACCGGGGGTCTCCACTCCCTGCTGGGAGATCTTTCATCTCTCCACCTTGGCCTTGGAATCTGACATTTGGGTCTCCCTGTTTTTCCGAACTTCATTCTTGGCTGCCATTTGCACAGCAGCTACCATCATCTGAGACTTCTGTTTGGTTTTAACTGAGTCTCGGTTACAAAAAACTTGTTGGGCTGCTTCTCATCAAATTCTGTCAAATGCCCAAATCAGTCCATCCCTCTGTCTTCTGGATTTTTTTCTGGATATCTGGCCCATGCTTTGGGTGAGAATTGCATCTTCAGGAGAGTCTCGAAGGCAGGGGTTTCTGGCTCCACTCCAAGAGTACTTGGTTAACCCTTCACGGAAATCCCCAGGGACTCATCCTTTCCTTGTGTTATTTCAAATGCTTTGGTCAAGTTTTTCCTTTGAGGAATGGCCAATTTAATTTCTTCAATGATCATGTGTTTCATATCTCTCATGTGCTCCCTATGAGCGTTATTATTGATGTTCCAATTTGAATCAGCTATGGGGAACTTTTTGTCTGCAGCCACTGCTCCCTGTTGCCCTGCATGTCTCCTATCCCAGGCAGCCATTGCTTGCCCTCCTAATGAGGTTCCTCTCTTCGGGGTTGAAAAGGTGTCCAAGAATATACATCAGTTTCTTGGTATGTGTATTCACTGGACCCCAGAAACAATTCCAACTGTTCTGCACTTTCATGAGCATTCTCATGGAGTTTCGGAAGGGTCTTTTTCAGATCCCGTAAACTCAGCAGATTTTATGGGGACAGCCACGGAAACGGTGACTGGATTCCCCTGCGCATTCATGCCATTGGGACTTCTCTGACTGGGAAGGCCGACACGGGAGTTGGCCGACCTTCCTCTTAGAGGCAAAATTCTCTAGTTCAAATTCTCGAGGTCCTTGTTTAATTGAGCCAGTTCCCTTCTGAGTCCTGGATATGCAGGTGGAGGTGGAGCCTGGGCAACTGGAGCCGGCAGGGTCGGTGGTGCCAGGATTGCCGGAGCCGATGCCAGTGGACTCCCCATCCCAGTCCTCAGTTTTGCTTTCCTCCATATTGCTGACAAACTGTCGTACTTCTGTTTCTGGTGGAACTGGATCTTCAAGTGAGCATCGATACCATACCTCCACATAGGGTATTTGCTCCTTCATCCGGTGTTCATTATATACTCTTTCAACTGAGTTTATCCAGTACGTGCTGGTATTCCCTTCGGGATCCCAGTGGGTAAGGAACTCAGGGTCTACTAGGGGATACTTCGGCCACCTATATTGGCATAGGTAGATCATATTCTTTTTCTCTAGACTCCGAGTGTAAGTCCTCAGATGGGCCAACGACCATTGTTGTAGTAGTTGACCCAATTGGGGAGTCAGTTGGAATCGCCTTCTCGGGTCTTATTCTATCTCAATACCCGTTTCCCTCTCTGGAACGTCTCACACTTTGCTTTGTCCCTTTCCCATTCTCCACGCTGCCTGCCAACAATCTCCCAGAGATTCCTAACTGCAGGGATTTACACTGTCCTCCAGCAGTCTCTGGATTCCCAGAGTTTAAGGACAGTATATCCCTTCTTCTATTCCGAAAGGCACAAACTCACCTGATACACCTCTGGTCTCCCGGAGAACAAAGGATGTGGGCTTCCCCACTTCAGGTGATCAATGACCACTCCAGAGCGTCAGGCCAGCTTCTCTCTCTCTTGTTTCCAAGGATCGTCTGCTGGAGTGCAGTTACCCCGGATCCAAACTGAGACCAAGGAGGGGCCCCTCTACAATGGGAGGCGGTGGCGCCACACTTATCCAGTCTCTTTTCTCCAGTCGAAATTCCATCGGGGCCACGTTGAGCACCAAATTGTAAGGTGGAAGCAGATAAAAAAACCACCAAAAGATTTGTTGACCAAGGAAAACAAGGTTTTATTCACGTGTCTGCAGAGACGGGTGACCTCAGGCATTGAAGGAACCCAGAGCAAAATTCAGCAGCATTTTTATACCCTAACTGTCCGCCCCCTCATACGAGGGCTTGGCTCACATTCTTTCTGTTTTCAAATTGACACATATATTTTGGAAGGTTCATTACTAGCTCCCTATCTAGCAAAAGCAAGTTACACGGTTTCTGACATCGCAGCACTTTATTACAATTCCCCATTGTTCTGGCCTTATTCTTGTTTTTTTCTCTGTGCAAACTGGAACACTTTCTTATTTAGCAGAGCTACCGAGTTTGAGACACACTTCCTTATTTAATTCAATGGGCCGTCCAACATGACTTCGGTTCTGCTCACAGTGGGATTAAAAATTTTTTACTACTGGTTCTGTAGGTGTGGCTTGGTGGGCATGGCGTGGCTTGGTGGGCCTGACTTGGTGGGTGTGATTTGGTAGGTGTGGCTTAGTGGGCATGGCGTGGCTTGGTGGGCCTGACTTGGTGGGTGTGATTTGGTAGGTGCGGCAAGGGAAGGATACTGTAAAATCTCCATTCCCTATCCCCCCACTAAAAAAGATCCAGCCAATTTGCTGAGACTCGGGCAGCAGAGAATAGATGGGGGCGGAGGAAGTCAGAGGTGGGATTTGCCGGTTCTCTGAACTACTCAAAATTTCTGCTAACAATTGTCTAGAACTGGTCAGAACCTGCTGAATACCACCTCTGTTGACCCCATCCCATTTAGGATACCTATGTTGACTATGGAGTTATAGGAAACGCAGTCCCACCATAGGAGAGTATTAAGTTGGGGGAAGATATGTTAGATATTAGGAACTCTGCTTGGTAAACAGGAACAGGTTAATTTCTACTTGTAAGAGAAATAACTTGATATAGTGGTTAAGCTATTAATTAGGCTCAGGGCGATCCATATTAAAGGCCATCTTCATCCATGAAAATTCATTGATGTTTTTGGACCTCCCTCCCCCTCTCCCTCTCCCCCTCTTCTCCTCTTCCCCTCTCCCTGTCTCTCCCTCCCCCCTCACTCCCCCAAAATCTACCTTGAAAATTTGTGTCTATGGATATCAAAGGGAGAATTCCACATAAGTCATTCTGAGAAATGGTGTAAATATAATAAATACAATAAAACAAATCCCAGCTGAAAGATATTAGATTAGAAAAGGATATTCTGGTATGCATCTCTGGTAAAGTATTGCACCAATGTTTACATTTTAGGGATGAATAATTTTATTGAAATTCAAGAGAAATTCTCAGAGTAGCAGACTAGTAGACTGCAGTTATTTCTGGTATTAACCAATGATAAAATGGAATTTCAGTCTTGTACACAGTTCTATCTCCATCAGTCCTCAAAGTTCATTCTATGAGAGACTCTTTGGGCTCAAATAATATTGCTGACTGAATTTACTAAACATTCTGCTTCTGAAGGCAGATTATGCAGAGTGAAATAAATATTGTCAACATTTGTACTATGAAATGAATTTCTTGGTATTAATGCTAAAATGTACTTTGGTTTCTTCATAGGTAACAATTCCAAATATGAAGACTCTACTTCTCCTTATCAGTGTTCTTGGACTAGTGGTTGCTTCTCCTGTAAGTGAACTGAACTATAACAAAAATTAACTATAAGGATCAGATGATGTAGTGATCCATAGATGTAGTAGACAGTTTAAATAAGTCTGATGATCAAGAAACTAGATCCAGAGCAAACCTACAAAATGGCTTGTTTAGAAAAATCCACTGGAAAATGGAAAATAAGTTTCTGGGGAATTAGTGAAAACCATGTTAATTTATAAACTCTGCAAGGCAATTAGTTCTAGACTTGAACAAATTTGAAATCCTGATTCACACACATTCTGGATCACCCAAAATTCACATGCTTGCAATAAGAATGTTTGCTTATGTTCTTTGTAGTTATGGACATGCTGACTAGGACTTCTGGGAACGATAATGACTACATATCTAAAATTTGGGAAATTGCTATATTGACAACAGGTGGCTTTGTGGCACATAATAACTGATTAGGTCTCATCCTATGTTTTGCAAACATTTAAAAAAAACCCATGAGTACTAATACAAGAGTAAAAATTCAGCTTTTCTTCTTACTTCACTGGCTGTTCCATGTTAGTGGTCATGGAACAGTATCATTCAGCAGATATTAAGTAATCTGAAGTTGGTTTTATGCCACTCCTGTGTTGACTGGAGTGGCTGTTGACTGTGTTAACACTGTTTTCTGTCCATCCCCTAAAATGGAGGTAGACAACTTGTGGCCCTTCAGCATAGGAAGTTCCTCAGTCTTTCTGATGGAGCAGTCTGAAGCAGTTTCACAGATTACCTTACATTGAAAATCTGTGGCACAGTATTGGAAAGAATAAAAAAAATGAGAAATAAATTAGCATTAATACATCTATCTATCCTACATAGCATTAGTGCTTAAGCTTATATACTACTTCATAGTGCTTTACATCCCTCTCTAAGTGGTTTACAGAATCAGCATATTTCCCCAACTATCTTGGGTCCTCATTTTACTGACCTCAGAAGGATGGAAGGCTGAGTCAACCTTGAGTCCCATCAGGATCAAACTCATAGCTGTGGGCAGAGTTTACCTGCAATGTCAATGAACTTACATACTTTTCATATTCATGTTATTTTTTTTTAATATTTCCTTTCTTTCTAACAATCTTGTTATTTGTGTTATTTACCTAAATCACTAAAATATAGATTTCATTTTTGTGTTATGATATTTAGTTGTAATTTTGTGTTTTCTGGTTCGATACATTTTTAGCTAGTTATATCTTATAGTGAAAATAGTCCTTATTGGATTGATTACAAATTTTGGTGTGTACTATGAAAAGAAGAAAATTTATAGGGCCACCCAAATCACTCTCAATGACTCCGGGCAGCTTACAAAGATAGAAACTTACAAAGCCAATGTAAAAACAATAAAAAAATCAATAATATTACTTCTATCCCAGACCCATTGGTAAACCAAGTCTTCGGGGCCTTGCAAAAGATAGTTTATATTTATTCCCATTTTGCTATTTCCTTTGACCATGCAATGTATAAAAAAAAGAAATCTAACAAAGAATAAGATAAAGGAATTATAATCATGAGACTAGAAAAGGAAATGTAACTAAATCTGGTTTACACCAAAAACATTCTGTATATGTGTGTTCTCCATAATTTGACTTGCAATCATTGCAAATCAACTAGCTTTCTGTTCTTTCTGGTGCCATGTGTCAGGCATGGCTTTATGTTCTTGCAATTTCTCTCTTTGACTTTCTCAATCTTCTCTTTCTTTTCTCCCCATTTATTCTCCTTTCTTGACTTTGTTTTGATTTTGATCCTTATCATAGCAAGATGTCAACAATTCTTTAGTATGGCTACAAAGATAATCACCAGTACAAAGCAAATTTGTTCAGGTCGTTATTCTCTTTGTATCCAAGCTAAAGCAGGGGTCTCCAACCTTAGCTGGCTGAGGAATTCTGGGAGTTGAAGTCCACAAGTCTTAAAGTTAACAAGGTTGGAAACCCCTGAATTATTGACATATATCCTATGATTCTTTAAGGCAGATTCAATAAAGGGGTTTATGCTCCAAAATCCACACTTTTGAGAAACATGTCTCTAAATATGTTCACATACTAATATTTCATGCTTCTTTGTGACAGATACAGAGGACCGATGTACTTAGAAGAGGCCCCAGGGACAATCTTAATTCTACTAATGTAGACCAAAAAATAGTAGTTAACCCTGCCCATAAAAATGAACAGAAGCAAAACAAAGATGGTGATCACCAGGGAGGAGGAATATTGGTCCACCTCAAGAAACAACATGTTACAGCTGGAAAAACCTCTACAGATGATGATATTAGTCCCTACGGAGGGCATCCAAATGCAAAGGAGAGGCAGCTGCTTCTGGACAGCATAGGACTTGCACAAACCACAAGTAACAGCCAGTATAATACACAGGAAAATCTGGGTCAATACCTTAAAAGCTCTCAAGTGGATCTTTTCAAAAAGATCACTCTGGAAGAAAATTACATTGAGGATAAGAGAGAGAACAATGCAGTTCTAGGTCCAGCATCAACAACCAGAAGCCCCAATGTTCACGGGACAGATTCCTTCCCTGGAAAACAATATAGCAATGGAGCCCATAGCCAGAATGGTCTTAAGTCAAGAAAAGATGTTGATGTGTTCTCTAATGATCATTACAGCTTTGACAGCTTCAATTTATATGATGAGGGCATGCAAGGAGATGACCCTAGATATGCTGATGACTCTGATTCTGGTGAGAGCGACTCCAATCAGCAACCTGGGGCACCAAGTAGTTCAAGCGATTCAAAAGATGAGGAATCAGAACAATCAAGCCACTCAGCAAATCCCGGAAGCCCAGATGGTTCCAATGGGGCCCAAGATGCCAGCGACTCTAGTGATTCCAGTAGCTCAAGTGACTCTACTGATTCGAGTGATTCAAGCAGCTCCAGTGACTCCAGTGACTCGAGCAGCTCCAGTGACTCTAGTGATTCAAGCAGCTCCAGTGATTCAAGCAGTTCCAGTGATTCCAGTGATTCCAGCAGCTCCAGTGATTCCAGTGATTCCAGCAGCTCCAGTGATTCTAGTGATTCCAGCAGCTCCAGTGATTCCAGTGATTCCAGCAGCTCCAGTGACTCTAGTGATTCAAGCAGCTCCAGTAGTTCCAGCAGCTCCAGTGACTCCAGTGATTCGAGCAGCTCCAGTAGTTCCAGTGGTTCAAGCAGCTCCAGTGATTCCAGCAGCTCCAGTGACTCCAGTGACTCCAGTGATTCAAGCAGCTCCAGTGACTCCAGTGATTCCAAAAGTTCTAGTGATTCCAGTGACTCCAAAAGTTCTAGTGCTTCTGGTGACTCAAGCAGTTCCAGTGATTCCAGTGACTCAAGCAGTTCCAGTGATTCCAGTGACTCAAGCAGTTCCAGTGATTCCAGTGACTCAAGCAGTTCTAGTGACTCCAGTGATTCGAGCAGCTCCAGTAGCTCCAGTGATTCAAGCAGCTCCAGTGATTCCAGCAGCTCCAGTGACTCCAGTGATTCAAGCAGCTCCAGTGATTCCAGTGATTCCAAAAGTTCTAGTGATTCCAGTGGCTCAAGCAGCTCCAGTGCCTCTAGTGAGTCAAGCAGCTCCAGTGACTCCAGTGATTCTAGTGACTCTTCTAGCAGCTCCAGTAGCTCCAGTGATTCCAGCAATTCCAACAGCTCCAGCGATTCAAATGATTCCAGTGACTCTAGTGATTCTGGTGATTCTTCTGAGTCCAGTAGCTCCAGCGCTTCCAATAGTTCAAGTGCTTCCAACAGCTCCAGTGCTTCCAATGCCTCGGATGATTCTAATAGCAGCTCCAGTGATTCTGGCAATTCTAGTAATTCCAGTGGTTCAAAATAAACTATTTGAGAGGCGAAACAGTAGGAAAAAAGCCGCACGTATGAATATAATAAGTCAAAATGGTAGCACTGTTGGCAAAAGTGTGAATAGTACATTTCACTCTTGTTTTGATAACCGCTTCACTGTATTAGGCTGGGAAGTTCAATGAAGTAACAAATTCTTAAACCTTTTTATGCAACACTCGATGTCTATTTTGGCTGCTCTACTTGACCTCACTATTACAAAAAAGATAACTATCCATGAAAAGAAATATTCACAATTACAATAAAATACAGAGTTCTAAAAAAAGATCCAAAAACCCACAACAATCCCAAAACAATGTTCCGATTTCTCCAGTAATAAAAAAAGAACCTTTGCAACTAGTTCCAAACTATTTTGTGAGCCAAGGGTGCACTTTGAATTAATAACAATATTCTTTTTCCAGACATCCGTTTGGAAACTAGAGTTCTACACGTGTACATATGCGAATATAGCTCCTCATGATTCTTTGAGGAGAGTCACAATATTTAAGGTGAGCTAAAACCAATTGCTTGTTCACCCTTTGCTCTCACTGTCACAATGTGCATTCATTTTTTTAAAAATGATGTCTGACTTGGCCTAATATGTGAGGCCAGCCAGCCTTTTGGGGTGTATAGCTTCAACAACTGTATAGACACAAATGTAGCACAATGTCTAGATTTGACAATTATAAATATAGGTGCACTGCCCTAAATGCAGAAAGAAAATTACTCTCAAGTAGATCATGCATTACCAGATCTATAGGGACACATAATTAAGCACTGAAAAAAATGTTACAGGCAGAAAGCGATGTACAGTCAAAATGGAGAACAGTGGGGCCAACTCTACCCATCTCATGTTCTCTAGATGTCTCTAAACTACAATTGCTAATCTTCTCAGCTCTCTGGCTAGGAATTCCAGTAAATACAGTCCTAACTATGCAGAGGGCGCTTAGTTGAGGAAAGTTAGAGTAAATAAACCTTTCTTTCTTGTGTTCTCTGTGATTTTTCCCTCTCTTTTTTTGACATTTGTTTTCTTTTCTAATTTGGGGGATTGTGGCTTCTTATTATAGAACTAGGGTGTGGAATCTTGACAGCACCACAAAGCTAGTGTGTCAAGGTTCTTTAAAGCTCAGATTATGCTGTAAATGTGCTGGCAGAACAAGGTCCAACATCTCTTCCAACTTGCTTAAGACGTATTATAGCAATATTGTGAAAGATAAAGCAATATCCTATCAAATCTTGGACACATTATAGACCAGGGGTGTCAAACTTGAATTCATTGAGGGCCACTTCAGGGTTGTATTTGACCCCTGGGGGCATGGTCACTCACTGAGGCTGTTTTTGGCCATGACAGCCTCCTGCAGCCCTCTGCCAGCGAAACAGAGCTTGGGAAGGCTGCATGCGTTCTGTCCGAGGTCTATTTTCAGCCACAATGGCCTCCTGCAGCCTTCTGCCATTGAAAACAGAGCCCGGGTAAACCATGCATGGCTTCTCCAAGCTCTGTTTTCATTGGTAGAGTGTTGTAGGAGGCCGTTGCAGCTGAAAACAGATTCTGGGAGGGCCCCGTGTGGCCCTCCCAAGCTCCATTTTCACTGGCAAAGGCACAATGGGCCAATCCTTTGCTGTTTCCAGGGCAGGCCCACTGACCAGATCTAAGCATCCTATGGGCTGGATTTGGCCCACGGGCCTTGAGTTTGACACCCCTGTTATAGACTATAAGGAGTAACCAGCTATCTTAAGTACCTGCTAATCATTGCATTATAAGTAGTCCTTGAATTACAATCTTTCATCTAATGACTGCTTAAAGTTACAACAGTATTGAAGAAAGTGATTTACAACTGGTCCTTGCATTTACAACTGTCACAGCATCCCTGTGGCCATGTGATCAAAATTTGGGCATTTGACAATTGGCTTGTATGGCGTTGGATGGTTGCAACATCCTTATAAGGTCACCTGATTGCCATTTGCAATCTTTTCAGCCAGTTTCCAATCAGCAAAGTCATCTGGGGAATCCAGATTTGCTTAATGACTGTGCAATTCACTTAGTGACAGTGATTCGCTTAACGAGTGTGGCATAAAAGGATGCAAAACTGAGTGAGACCCACTTAACGACTGTCTCACTTAATGACAAAAATTCTAGTCTTAATTCTCATTGTTAGCTAAGGGCTAGTTATACAGTGAAATCCCAGCTAAGATGAAACACAAATTAATCACATTGAAACACTGTAAAAGTCAAAACAAATCATAAGCTACACACTGAAAGGATACTTGACTAGAAAAATGACCCAGACCACAGCCTCCACAGAGTGGAGGCAAAATTCCTTTTTAAAAAAAGGGAACTAAAAGAGGGCAAGATGAAGGATTTCTAAATTACAAAGTTCTGCAAAATCATGAAGAAAAGAAGTTTCTGTCTCTGTTCCCAGTACGGAACATCCAATGGAAATGCTTAGTGGAATAGAAACAATTTTATCACCTGATGCACAGTTCTAGAAATCTTTAAATGAGGATCAGAAGTCCATCATTCATTATTAAGCATGGTAAGAAAATAAAATATTTAACCTATGAGGAAATACATCAACTATGAACCATCCATAATATACTGTATCACCAAATACCATCAGTATTGCGAACTTGGAGATATTACAGTGTTGATTTACTAGAGATTTTGAGTTGATTCTCATCGAAGGATTCTAAACTGGATTTTGCTGTTCCAGCATAAATGCTATTCTGATACAATGGCTGTTTCAGGACTAGCTTTATAGAGGGAACTGCAAACTCATACATCTGGAGGACACTAAATTAGAGAATGCTGGTCTTATACAGAAGAATGAACTTTGAACACTAACTCCTTATCTTTCCTGTTCTAAAATTCACATTCACGAATGCTTACCTTCAAGCTAACCAGAATTTGTACATTTCCACCCTGGAATGTAGCTACATGCAGAGTACATGAATATATTCTGCAGGAGCTAAAAATGGTCTGATTTCTGGGAATGTCACCAGTGGCACAATGGTCTGGCAACTTTTGTGAGTCCAAAGATATTTTTACATCATCTGATCTTAACTATTATTGGAAAGATCCAAGCTGGATTTTTGTCTGGTTTTTTCTCTAACTATTAGCTTTGCTGTACATTTCACTCCATAAGCCATCCCTTCCCAGTCCTAAGGTTTTTATTAGGATTAAGCAATTAATTAAAACAAAACTGGCTCAGAAGCATATAAAGATAATGAGCTTAAAAGTAAATACACTAGGCTAGGGCCATAGACCCTCACCAATGCAATGTTGATTACAATTTTGGGGAGATATAGTCTGGTAAGATCTGGAGGGCCACAGTTTTTTCATTTTTGTATTAAAAGAGTACATTTATTATTTAAACTCAGCAAAATCAACAAGACTTTCATTTCAGTAACTGTAGCCACAACACGACTTGTTTCATTATAGTGCTTGAACTAGTTTCTTTCATTATCAAATGTAGTAAGTTAAATAAGTCACTTGTTCTTGCAAAATTGATAAGTTACTTCCACATTTTTATTAATGTTATCTTTACTGGTGAATCTTTTATGTAATGGTGACTTTTACCATAGGATTGTGACAAGAAAGTTTCACTGGATGTAAGTAAAACTCAGTGCAATAAACTTACTTATTTGCCAATATTTTTGAAGTATCTGAATTTAGCAACTTAGATCCCAAAGGCAACAAAATACTAGCTCATGATGCTTACAGAATACTACCATTTGTAAATTTATAAATGATGCAACACATTGGATAAGATAGTGAAATGGACTTTCATTTGAGCTCCTATTGCCACTGCTAAATTAAAGTGCTACCTAGCCATCCTATGGTTTGCAGGAAACTATACTCCTATGAAATTGGCCATCCCAGATGCTGACTTTGTCTCTATCACCTCAGGTATTGCTAGTCACCTGATTTTCCTCTAAGGTAATGAGTGACAAAACCTAGCCAATTTAAAATGTTTTAAAGCTGTCCCTGTATGCACAGCAACAGATTAAACCCTTGGTGAATGGGGAGAATAACAGAGTTGGAAGGGACCTTGGAGGTCTTCTAGTCCAATACCTTACTCAAGCAGGAAACCCTATATCATTTCTGACAAATGGTTTTCCAATCTTTTCTTTAAAACCTCCAGTGTTGGGGCACCCACAATTTTTGGAGACAAGTCATTTCAATGATTAATTGTTCTACTTGTCAGGAAATTTCTTCTTAGTTCTAGGTCAAACTTGACAGCTTTAAGAATTGTGGACTCCCAGAATTCCTCCTCCAGTCATGTTAGCTCAGGAATTCTGGGAGGTGAAGTCCACAAGTCTTGTGAAGTCCACAAACTTGTGANTTGCTTCTCTCCTTGATTAGTTTCTACCCATTGCTTCTTGTCCTGCCTTCAGGTGCTTTGGAGAATAGCTTGACTCCATCTTCTTTGTGGCAACCCCTGAGATATTGGAACACTGCAATCTTTTCATCATTTCATCTTTTCATCTTTTCATCATTGCAATTTCTTTTCATCAAACTAGACATACTGTCAGGATTCTGGCATACTCCATTTAAATCATGAGCCTCAAGCTACACTCCCAAAACTAAAGATGATTTATAAGTAGTTAATATTCCGGCATTTGCCTGGGCGTACCCAACTCTGAGATACGTAATTCACTGTCACCCTTGACCCTGCTTTTCCCCCCATCCCTCTGGGTGTATCATCCAATGAAAAACATCCATAGCCAAGAGTCATCAATCATGCTCTCCAATTGGATTTTTGCAGGCAGAAGCTTCAGTCATTTAATCAATCTTGAAGAAAATATGAGTGGAATGTACTTTCGATTCCACACTCCTGTCTGCTCTTTGAAACTCCCACCCCTTCTTTCTGTTGACAACTATAAAACATGTATACAAAATGTTTTATGACAAAATGTTTTATATTTACATTCCCAATTCCTGAAACAATTCTTTATATATTTTAGCCTCCAGTCCCCTCATCATCTTTGTTACTCTTCTCTGAACTCTATATAGAGTCTCAGTCTTTTTTATATATATATTGTTGCAATCAAAATGGGATGGAATATTTCAAGTGTGGTCTTATAAGGTACCAAGAAAGAGATTGGCAGGTTGTGTCTGTTCTGTGACTAGGTACAAAAGTCCTAAAACAACACAGTCACAATCATCAGGGCATTTATCAAAGCAATAAATGTTCTAAACCAGTGGTCCCCAGCCTTTTTTGTACCAGGGACCAGTTTCACGCAGAAACACTTTTTCAAGGACCGGCAAAATCAATTCTTCCCCAATAGTAGAGGGCTTCTTTACTATTTCTTTACTAAAAACATATTTTATATATATTTTAATCACAATTATTCATTCTTTGCGGCCTGGTACAAAATGATCCACGGACTGGTACCGGTCCAGGGCCTGGTGGTTGGGGACCCCTGTTCTAAACAACAAACAACAACAACATACATTTGAACTTCAATATTTGTTTAAAGCATGCTGAGCTGGCATCATATGAAAATGTCAACTTTTGATTTGGTTGGGTATTTTTGCCCTGGAGCTTCATTTGAATTCCAAACTGAGCTTCAGGCCTTGTTTGTAATTAAACTTCACCACAAGAACATAAGGAGCTTTGAAGTTAATGCCTTGGCAAACCCAAGTGGTTTAGCATTATATCACTGTTAATACTAGCATGGCAAAGACAGTTTGGCAGACAATTCTGAAAAGGAATCAGGCCTTGGGTTTGTGCACATTGTAATGAGCAACTCTTGCCCAGCTTATAAAATTTGTCAAATAAACTTTGAAACTATGGGGAAACTCAACTGCAAATTATCTTGAGGACATAACAATACTTTTACTTAAACTAAGAGATTAATATCTTGGCAGGAAAGATAAGAAAGGTTGCCTTCCTTGCAAATAATTGGCAACCAAAAATGAATAAAAAGGCAAATACTCAAGTGACAGGATGCACAGCCTCTCTTAGATCATAGATCATACATGGGAAATAGATGTGTAGGCTTCTGAAAAGAGGACTCTTTAATCCCTGGCATCCTCTACTCCAGGGGTGTCAAACTTAAGGCCCGGGGGGCAGATCTGGCTTGCAGGGTGATTAGATCTGGCCCATGGGGCCGCCCTGGAAACAGTGAAGGACTGGTCCACAGTGCCTCTGCCAGTGAAAACAGAGCTCGGGAGGACTGCATACAGCCCTCCTGAGCTCCGTTTTCGTTGGCAGAGGATTGTGGGAGGCCATCACAGCTGAAAATGGATTCTGTTAGGATATGTGGGATAAGTATTTGATTCTAGGATAGTTGCCTGTACTTGAAATGATTAATACATTGATATGCATGCGATCCCACAGTTCTTTTGTCAAAGTAACTTACTGAAGACTTTAGAAATACACTATTCAAAATTGTAAATTATATTGTATAGTTGCAGTCTTCCATCACTTATTTTACAAATTTGTAAATAAGGAGAACGTATTTTAAAGAAATAATTGGTAAAATACAGATAGTATATTTGTTGGGGTAATATGCTTACTCTGTAAACCCCTTAGAGAGGATTGCAAAGCAAAATGAAGAGGTATGCAAGTCTAAGTTTTATTGCTATTGCTAGTTCTATCTCCATTTAATGACTGACTCTTTTAGTGATCATTCCAGTGGTGGGCTGCAACCAGTTTAACAACAGGTTCTGTGAGCATGCACAGATGTGCTTGAAAATGTTAGCTGATATTTTAATATAAACTAGTAGCTGCTTTATATGAAGACTATTTAATATTCAGCATCTGCCTTCAGATTGTTTGTAAGCTGACAAATTAGATTATTTAATGTGGGTTTATAGAAAAGGCAACAAGATGTTTCTTACTATAAAGAGTAAAGGGATATGTAGAGAATTCTATTTTTATTTATGTTTCTCTTTGCAACTTTAAAAGAAATATAAAAAACTAAGAAAATGGATGGACTTGGTCCATCAAACAAACAAACCCATCCAATTGCCAGCAGCACCTGGATCTATAGAATAACATAAACAATAAAGAGAAACTGTAATTTCCCCATCTCTTTCTAATATTTTGTTGGGTCTTTTGGTTGTTTCAGGGTCAGCTTTTATATCATTTTCTGTTTCCCTAGAATGTAGAATGTTTGATTTTAATCTCCCATTAAATTGAACATTAGCCAGGATCTAACAGATAATGTGATCAGTTCCATATGCCTAAAAAGTTTTGAATAGATATTTTTCTCATTGCGCTATTTGGTAAACATATTTATCCACATACATGTCTACAGTAGTAAACTTATAATAATTGAAAGATATCAGAGCAAGGCAGGAGTTTAATTTATTTTACAATAAAACAAATGTAGTCTTTGTATCTTGTGTTCTGTACCATACTAAGAAAAGCTCTAACATTAGAGTAGAATACTACTCTAGTATAATACTAGTAGAAGTATTAAGCGTGCATGCAGTCAACTAAGTCTACAGGAGCCTTCTAAGGACATGGTTAGATATTATCAAGATTTTCAAACGAATGTTTGACATAGCTGTATTAAGTTATGTCAGTGGATGCCTAATATTGTGTCCTGCTCTTTAGAGATATTGATAGATGGAAATGATGGAACATTTTCCAATTTTGGTAAATTCACAGCAATGGATGTTCTGGGAATTGAAGCCCACACAGTTGTGCATCTTAGCTGGAGAAACAGATACACATCCAGCTACTGGCTGAATCAAGAGCTGCTTAATATCAAATTTATAGTCACACTTTTGCCTGGTAGACAAAATCAATTAACCTCAAGAGGTCTGATTATAGTATCTATTAAGGTCAGACAACACCACAATTCTGGGGACTATTCTCAGATAAAAAAGTCTGGTACAGGGAAATTAATACGAGACAATTCTGCCTCATTTAGGGGAAATGCTTTCTAGATAAAGGGGATAGGGGTTGGTATGGATTTTTTTCCCTTGCATCTATGAAGGAGGGGTAAATCAGAGCTGTGATTGTTTGAGGAATGGCTATATGAATGGCTCATTGGTCTGAGAACTAGCTCTGGTGCTTAACAATAAAAACAAATCTTTCTTGCTCTCCATTTAATATCTAGTTCAGAAAAGAACACCCAAGATGAAAATGCTTAGGAAAGATTCTATTATAAAGATTCTTTTATTCCAACTGGACACTATATCCCAAGGAAAAAAGAAAGAACAAAAGTCATATTTTTAGAATCCATTGCAATTGCTTTCCCTTATCCTTGGGCTCGCTATAAAAACAGAAATCTATTTTTAGTAACACAATATTTTTAGAAATATTTTATAGAGCAGGCTCTGTAATGAGTGTAACTAGAGGTTACTGTGAAGACTTTGGCAGGTCATGACTTTCCGAAATGGATTTTGCATACAGGATAGTACATTTAAGATCAAGATTTTTAAGGGAGTTTCTTCCGAGAGAAACCAAGGCTGCAGTGGGCAGTCCTCCTATGATACTGTAGTAGCTGGGTTGTCTTCCAGATAACCAAATCTAGGTGTGAGGGATTGACTGCCATGACTCTTCCACCAAATTGTAACCATCCCCTTAAAAATAACAAGAGTTGGAAGGGATCTTGGAGGTCTTTTAGCCCAACCCCTTGCTTAGGCAGGAAACCCTGTAGCATTTCAGCCAAATGGTTATCCAATCTCTTCTTAAAAACTTCAGTGTTGGAGTATTTACAACTTCTGGAGGCAAGTTGTTCCACTGATTAATTCTCCTAACTGTCAGGAAATTTCTTCTAAGTTCTAAGTTGCTTCTTTCCTTAGTTCCTACTTCATTCCTACTGATTCACATGGGGACAAATGACACTTCCAGAACATACTTTGAATATATTTCCTCATGATTCAAATGGGGGTGGATTGTCGGAGCCCTGTCAGATTATCATGCACTGGGTAGAAAGGTGAGGGAAATGGAACACAAATACTACTTTTGGCACTCTTTCCAGTTGGGAGTCATTGGGTAGAAGGAGTGTACAGGTACCAATAAAGGCAAATATTTGTAGTTCAGTGTTGAAAAAAGGGGTCCTTGGTGCTTGATGAGCTTGGTTGTTTTCTTGCAGATGTTTCATTACCCACACTAGGCAACATCATCAGTGTTAGTCTAGCACTGATAATGTTACCCAGTTTGGGTAATGAAACATTTTCAAAGAAACAACCAAGCTTGGAATGTAGAGGTTCTTGGAAGTGAACAAATGACTATGTAGAGGGTACAAAGGACTCATAGACCATGGACTTGTACAACTTACATCAAAGGTTCCTGGAAACAGAGAAGCTCCATCTCATGAACATTATGAAGAACATGTTTTCCAATCTTATCAGGACATTAAACTAGAGCAAATGGGGGCAGTTGCAAATGCCCAGAGCTGATATACTGCCAGGTATTGGTGCCAGAATTATAGAAGGGAAAGATAGAAGCAAAAGGGGAAGGTAGGACATAGATTAGCAATAAGTTACAACAGCAAAGCTAGTAGTTATATTATTCACATTTCCAAGTGTTTTTATGCCCTTCTATGCCAGGGAACTGAGTTTGAGAAACAGAACTAAAATGTCACTGGGACTTGATAAGATGATACACAACTAGAACATGATCCTGAAAGTCTACAATTTGTTCATATTACAACAGCAAAACTAGTAGTTATATTATTCACATTCCCAAGAGTTTTTATGCCCGTCTATGCAGAGCACAGATTATGAGAAACAGAACTTAAACGTAAGCATCACTGGGACTTGATAAGATGACACACAACTAGAACCTGACCCTGAACGTCTACCATTTGTTCATAAGGAGCAGATTTAACAAAAAGGGAGAGATTATTATAATGTAGTAAGTAGGCAATTCTGGTAGTTGAAGTTTACTCATTTTAAAGTTGTCAAGCTTGAGAAACACTGACATGATCCTTACTAAGTAAGAAAAATTGGTTCAAAATGTGCAATGGACATGGAGATAAGTGACTGTGTGAGCCTTAAATTTATTACATTAAGAGGAATAGAGAAAAGTCAGACTTACAAATCAGAACCAGTGGTGGGATTCAACCGGTGTAACAACTGGCTAAGTGAGCGTGTGCACATGGTTTATTTGAAAATAAGCAAAAAAACTTAACTTTTACTGCAGCTCTGGTGTAAAAACAGCTGAGGCATGGCAATCTGCGCCTCTGCACCAATCAGCTGGGCTTTAAACCAAGGAAATATATGACCTAATAGCGCAGGGGTGGGTGGGCAGGGCCAAATGGTCACCGGAACTACCGGTTACTTGAACCAGTCCATACTGGCTGAATCCCACTCCTGATTATAACGATGAAGAGCAGATTAGAATGAACAGAGAAGAAAGTTGGGTCAAATCTAGTAAATTGAAATTGAGAAGGAAAAAAGTATCCAGGAAGGGTGGGGAGTCTTTCCTATTGGAAAGAAAAATAGGAGAGTATATAAAGTATTAAAAGTTATCAATGTGTTTACACACAAGCTTTCTAAAAGGCCAAAATGAAAATCTATTGGGATATCTATTGGGATATCTATTGGAAAAAGAAGTAGAGTTATATAACCAAAGAAAGATACAAGGCAGTAACCAAACACTTTAGGAAAAATAAATGTACAGAATAAGCTTGTGCAAAATAAAAACAACAAAAATCCTTACTGTGTGTGATTTTGTTGTGTGTTTATCAGGAGGGGAAAAAGGGGGAAGTCTATTGCAAGGAAAAAAATGATGTTTAGAAAGTAGAATGTCTGTACTTTAAATGATTTTCCCTTAATAAAAAAGGGAGTAAGAGTTGGCTATTATTTTGTGTGTAGCTAAAGGAAAGAACTGCAGCTCAGGGTAGACAAGGAAAGAATAAGAATTAAGTAAGAATACTTAGCTAATTTAAATGCATTGAAGTCTCCAAGACGAATGAAGGCTAAATATGGCTGTTTCAGGCTCATGTCTTGGCATGCATATTTTCCAACAAGACAGACCAAGACAGGAAGATCATTTTACTACAATCTATCAGAATATTCAGACAAAAGAAATTCCTCTCATTCAAAGAGGATCCTTAGCTTACATCCCCTTTTATAGTTAACAGAAAAAATATGAAAGAGGAAAGTTGGATAAGCTAAAAGCAACTGCTCCTTTGCATAGTAAATCAACTACAAAGATTGTTTGAAGTTAGATACTCAAATGTCAGTTGACACAAAGGAATGATTTTTTATCAGGAGTTAGTATCCAGCCATCGTTCTGTAACTGATCTTTTCAGTTGTAGGGATGTTAGAAGCTATCTAATCCATACAGCCATAGGATAAGAAATTTTCCTACATTCCAGTCTAATAGATTTTTTAAATAAAACCTTGTCACCATTTTAAAAGAGAGAAAAGACTAGACCTAGAATAACTTTATTGTTGCTTTGAATGTACACTAATTGGCATACATTAAAATGAAATTATGCTGCATATAGCTCTCAACAAAACTGAGTATGGGTGTGGTTTTCCCAGTTGCAATGTATGGCTGTGAAAGTTGGACAATAAGGAAGGCTGAGCACCAAAGAATTGAGGCCTTGAACTTTGGTGTTGGAGGAGAAGACTCCTGCGAGTCCCTTGGATTGCAAGGCGATCAAACTGGTCAGTCCTAGGGGAGATCAACCCTGACTGCTCTTTAGAAAACCAGATCCTGAAGATGAAATTCAAAGTCTTTGGCTACCTAATGAGAACGAAGGACTCACTGGATAAAAGCCTAATGCTGGGAAAGATTGAAGGTAAAAGAAAAAGGAGACGACAGAGAAGGAGGTGGCTAGAGGGAGTCACTAAAGCAGTCAGAGAGAGCTTAAATGGATTCCGGAGAATGGTAGAGGACAGAAAGGCTCGGAGGAACGTTGTCCGTAGTGTTGAAATGGGTCAGACACAACTTCGCAACTAACAACAGCTCTCAAGAGTCTCCACCTTTAATATAAACATAAACATGATAAAACAAACAAACAAATAATTATGCATGTACCCATATATATATATATATATTGTATGACACAAAGAAACAACACAGTCTAGTTCAGATGTCTACATGTGAGAGAAACAAATCTTTCAAGTTTACCAGACGGATGGCAAACAAAAATAAGTCAAATCAAAATATAAAATAACTATGTTTAAAATACAAAGTAAAATATAAAGTAACTGTTCCGTCCGAAAAGAAGCACGTGAGATCGGGTTCCAAACAACAATTCTTTATTTCAAACCGCTAGGTAAAGAAACGGAACACAGCCCAAGCCGCGGCAGCCCTTTATATAGCGGCTAGCCTGCCAGCTTGTGGCCAATGACAGTTATTTAATTCTTCTCGCCATTTGGTGGCTTCCTGGATTGGTTCCTAGTGAACCAATCCATAAGTGGCCTTTTCGGCCAATCAGAATGAAGTACTTGGAACCTACCAAGTTCCATACAGAACAGTAACTATGTTAGTTAACAAATTACAAGGTCTATGTCATGTGTCTCTCACGGTTTACATGCTAGGATACTGAAGGAAATGGTGAAGATGACCACAGAATCACTGAGTCTAAGAAGAAACTTTGTGTTTCCAAAAGACTGGAAGACATCCATGTTGACTCTGTCTTCAAAAACGGAATAAGGTTAACTCAGGAAATTACAGGACGAGGTCCTCATCCACATGATTAGCTATCATGAATAGGATAAAAACCCACTGATTAACAAGAACCAGCTTGGATTTATCACAAACATGCCAAAGTCTTGTTGATTTCCTTATTTTGAGAGAGAGCTGCTAACTGACAGTAATTCACTGATGCATTCCATAGTGGAGTATTTCTTGATCTCAGAAGAAAAGTCAATATCTCATGGTATCTTCATTACTAAAATTGAAATGTATTGACTAAGTGGTACCACTATTAGATGGATGGATAATTGGCTGAATGACCTCATCCCAAAA
Source organism: Laticauda laticaudata (assembly GCA_004320025.1). NCBI lineage: Eukaryota > Metazoa > Chordata > Lepidosauria > Squamata > Elapidae > Laticauda > Laticauda laticaudata. The sequence goes on along the minus strand of BHFT01000963.1, from coordinate 17,314 downwards.
GTAATCATCAATAGCATCACCTCAGCTTGGAGAGTAAAATCAAATGGATTGGCAGAGGCCTGTTTCATGTACTTTTTCATATTGTATTAACTGCTTGGATAAAAGGATCAAGGTGATATAAAGCTAGCAGCAGCAGCTAACATTTCAGAAGAGAAAGAGAAGATTCAGGAATATCTGGGTAGGCTGATATGAACATAATAAAATACAACAGGGAGTTCTTTTCTCCCCATATATCTTGGGGAGAAAAAAAATGAAAGGCATAGGTATAGGATGGAGAAATCTTGGTTTGGTAGTAATACATGTAGAAAAGATCTGGATGATTCACCTAGATCAGGGGTGTCAAACTGAAGGCCCGTGGGCTGGAACCAGCCCATGGGGTACTTAGATCTGGCCTGTGGGACTGCCTTGCAAATAGTGAAGGATCTATAGTGCCTCTGCCAGCAAAAATGGAGCTTGCGCCCAGCCCTCCAGAGCTCCATTTTCATTGGTAGAGGGTTGCAGGAGGCTGTCATAGCTGAAAATGGAGCTTGGAAGCCCGTTTTGCTGGCAGAGCACTTGGGCCACCACAGGTGCCCCCCAACACTTCATGTTGACCATGCCCACCCTGGCTACGCCCCCCAAGGTCAAACACAAACCTGATGCGGCCCTCAATGAAATTGACTTTGGCACCCCTGACCCAGACGCTTATATCACACATTGAATTTGAGCAATGAGGTGCTATAGCTACCGTGTTTCTCATATAATAAGGCCGGGTCTTATTTTTTTTTGATCCCCCAAAAAATGGCTAGGGTGTGACTTAATTCCCCCCCCCTTGCATCTTTGGGCATGTGGCAACAGCTTGGATGTTGACCTCGGCGTTGGTGGGGCATTGGTGGTGGGGCGTTGGTGGGGCGTTCGTATCAGGGTCAATGCAGGCAGCACCATATCCGGGTGTGCAACAAGAGTATTTCCTAATGGCAAGCCCCCCCACCATTCCCCCCCATTTTGCATGTTTTAATATAGGCCTTAATTTGGGGGGAGGGGCTTAATTTCATTTCATGCCTATAAAACATGCTGGGACTTCCTATTGGGGGAGGCCATATTGTTGGAGAAACTGGGTACTTAAAAGGCAATTGCTCGTTTGGGAAGTATTAATAGAAGACCAAGTCCAGCTCATAGACATAAAGCTCACTGTAATCTCCTTTGGTCGAGTCTCATGTGCCCCGTTCTGGGCACTGCAGAAAATATACAGGTAGTCCTTGACTTACAACCACAATTGAGACTAAAATTTATGTTGTTAAGTGAAACATTTTTAAAGTGAGCTTTCAGGATTCCAGTGATCGCCCTAATTAAATCATGAGCCTTGAGCCAAACTTCAAAGAACTTCAAAAAATTCATTAGGAGCAACATATTAGACATATAGTGCCTCGGTGGCTTAGTGGTTAGAGTGCAGTACTGCAAGCTATTTCTGCTGAAGCCAGATGCCTGCAATTTTACAACTATTCTTGCCGCACTTACTAAGTGAATCATTGCAGTTGTTAAATGAGTAACTTGGTTGTTCAGTGGATCTGACTTCCCCATTGTCTTTGCTTATCACAAGGTCTCAAGAGAGGATCACATGACCCCGGGACATTGCAGCCGTCATAAATATGAACCAGTTGCCAAGCATCTGAATTTTGACCAGATGACCATCGGGATGAAGTAATGGTCATAAGTGTGAAAAATGGTCACAAATAACTTTTTTCAGGGATGTTGTAACTTTGAACAGTCACTAAATGAACTGTTGTAAGTCAAGGACTACCTGTATTTAGAATCCAATGAATATATAGAGAAGGGAGGGTTTACCAAGATGATGAAGGACTAGAAATCAAGTCCTACAAGGATTGATTAAAGGAACTGGCTATGTTGAGCCTCAGGACAGAGGACTAAAAGGAAAAGCATATACATATAAAGTGCATATTAATAACTTTGGATGGATCCTAAACCACAATCTCAGGTATCCACATGCTTCTCCCTAACTGTTCAGTCAAGTGTCAGACCACCAAGGAATGCTGATGAGAATTAATCTGAATATAGGTGGCCATTTTGTTTGAGTCATCATGGTGTCTCAAACTAGGAATAGTGTTGAAGAACACAGTTCGAGAAGATGGCATTTTTTAAAGGAGTCAGAAAAACCAAAAACCATCCTCTTGTGGTCAAATGTATTTTTTTCAAGATCAGTGACTACTAATCTTTGGTATCCTAACCAAAACCACCTAGAACATTCAAACTCTGAAATTTAAGGGAACACTATTGCTCAACCTACGCTAAATGTTACACATTTTTCTGCATATCTTTTTCTGTTATTAAAAACATTATTAATAAGGTAAATTTTGAAAACACTGGGACTTCACACTGTCTGATTGCCTTGTTCTTTTGAATAACACCTTTTAAAATTTACAGTTCTCCAATGCACCACATTTTTATGGTGTTCCACGTTTAACAACGTGTGGGGTTTTTGTTTGTTTTCTGCTCTCAGAGTCTAACCTTGCTGTAGAATAGGAACCAAAGTTGAAGACTCTAGATGAAAAGAGATTGTTTAAGTCCAGCAAAGAGAAGTGCCCTTTAGGTTTTCGAAATATACTCCATGTTAGAAGTATAAAAGAACCTGTAACAAAGCTGATGATTTTAAAGAAATTTCTTTAAAACCTGCTGATTGATCATTCTGTCCAAGGCTTTGCCCAATATTAACATCCAACCAACAGCCTGGAGTTTCTCAGGTTTTCCTTCTTCTCTTTGTGAAGATGGTGACAACAAATATTTTCAATAATTCCAAAGAATTCTAAATGAAAAGACATAAAGAAGATGTTGTATCATCTTGAGGATCATTTTTCATCAAAAGGAAATATTTCTTTACCCAAGATATAATTCACAAAGAGAATTGGAGCTGTCATTGGATGTTCTGATGATAGATAGTTTGGAGTAATGCTTCAAAAATGGGAAGGTTTATTTTAACTGAGTACATATGTAACTGAGTACAATGTCTGAGTGCATGAAACATTAAAGTTTTGAGTCACGATACTGCTGACTTCTACTTTCTGGGGAAAAATGAAGACAAGAACAGTTTTATATATGAACATATAACATTGCAATATATGGAATCCAATATAGACCCATCTAACTTTATATGGTTAGCACAACTCTATGTAGTTTCAGAGAGAAATTGTTCCAGCCATACTTAAAGATGTTTATACCATGTTTTCCCGCCATACTTAAAGATGTTTATAGCATGTTTTCCCTCAAATAAGACTGGTCTTACATTAACTTGTGCTCCAAAAGATGCATTAGGGCTTATATTCCAGTTATTTCCAGGGGAATACAGTACTAAATGTGTTGTCTGATTGACGATCTTAACTGGTGCTTATTTTTGAGGTAGGATTTATATCCTGAAACTTCATGCTAGGGCTTATTTTTCAGTTGGGTCTTATTTTCAAGGAAACAGGGTACTAACTCACTTTGTTTAATTTAGCTTCTTGTTGACATCTGAGTCGATGCTATGAGTAAAAGGATGCTATTGGCCTATGGCAAACTATGACAAGGGGAGCTTTTACAGAACATTGTGTTGGGTATTACTTGTATGATTTCCTAGATCAGGAGGCACTGCATGGTCACTCATGCTTTGATCATCTTTTGAAGGGGCTACTTAAGTCCACCGTATTTGGGGTTGCCCTTGAAGAACATCTGGAAGATGTCCAAAATGTGATAGTACTGGGAAACATGGCTGTTTCTTAATTCATGTTGATATCATTTGCTTCATGAAATGCACTGATTCGTAATCAAGTACATATCAAGGGGGTGATCCTCACCCACAGTATGTAGTTCTTCATGGCTGGGGCCAAAATACTCAAAAGACCTACTGCCTCTGTTCTATATGTAAATTGGTTGACTCCAAATATGCAAACCTGATTGGTCAAATAAACTAAGCATTGGATTGGTTCACTAGGAACCAATCCAATGAGCTGCTGGAAAGCGGCAAAATTCAAACAACTGCCATTGGCTACGAGCCGGCAGGCCAGCCTGTATAAAAGGCTGGCCTCGGTTTCAGCCAACCGTTCCTGTTACTGACTAGTTGTGAATAAAGCCTTTTTGTTGTTGGAACCCAGTCTACCTCGTGTGTTTTCTGAACAAAACAGCCTCTACCTGTCCCTACTCTACCCTTATTAATTCTGCTGGTGGTTCTGTCAAATAAAGAATGCCATCCCGAAGGACCCAGGAACTGTGTTTTTTCTGTCACGGAACACCTTACCACCAGAGATCAGAATTAAGATCAGGCATTTGAATCACACAATTAACGAAGCTCACAGGGTTTGCTCACAAGAGGCTTCCACTCCTGGCTGCCATTTTATCTTTTTGTCTTGATTATGTGTGATATTTTTACAATTATTTATACTATTGTTATTGAAACTCTGCTGCTCAGAGTTGCTTCGGTGAGATGAGGAGCCACGTAGACAAATAAAAACAAACAAATAAATTTTGATCCATTTCAACTTCTTATCATTTTAAATATTCTTACAAGGAATACCTGGGAATGCTTTTTTTCTACATTTCTGTGGCCTTAAGTTTTCTGTGCTCTGGAGATATATGCTGTATGAAATACTTTAGCCACACAAAAACAGTTGAATATGAAATGCACAATCAACTGCTAGTTGAAAAATAATTACACACACTTATTCATTTGTCGTCATTTATGTTTATTCAAAGAACCCCTAGTAATACAAACACAAGGTTAAAATGACCTTTCAAGAACAAAGTCAGCTGTAATCCATGTTCAGATGAATTGTCCCTCCGACATTTCATTTGCTTTTATTTACAGTTTTATAACAGAGTGAACATTCCTTCTGTACTTGTTGCCTAGTCTACCTCTCTCCCACAGAAGAAACACATGCACACACACACACACACACACACACACAAAACTAATGATCCCAATATTGAGTTCAATTCAAACCCAGACCATCATTATAGAGTTCAGCGTCCAAACCTATTCATCTCTAGCTCAACCCTTCAATTAAGTGGAATGATCCAAAACTTTGGGCACTAAAACAGCTCTTTATATTTGAAAGTGACATCTGTGACTAGGGAAATGGTTGAAGTTTGGAGATTTTTCTGGTAAGTGTCCACTTGCTGACATCATGCAAGGAAAGCACTGATTGGCTGGTGGAGGGTAAAAATAGTGTGCGTATCCCAGTAGGTTGGCCAAGAACAAACAGATGCTCTGTTAAATCTCTGTTCCCTGACTCCTTGGAGACCGATCTCCATTCTGCAGGACTGCAGCCTGGTAAGTGACGGGCAGTTATATTGGTTCTTTGCAAGCAATGAGGTTTCTGCCATTGCTTAATCCATGCAATTCTTGATTTTTGACTCTGTTTTTAAGATAATATTTTTGCTTTGCAGTTATGAATTTCTCATTACTTCTGTGACTGAAAACAGTGATTTATCGAGCCACAATATTTTGCTTGCTATATTTCCATTAGATTAATAACGCTGGGATTTTACACTGTACCAACTATAACAAGAGACAGTCTAGTTTTTCCTTTTCTTAAAAACACTTAGCTGGATTTAATTTAGAATGATTTCTTGCAGGAACTGGAGAAAGGGCATGGTGATGGAAAGAGAGATGATTTTATAGAGTCAACATTATTATAACAAAGAAACTTGGTGTTTAGTCAATACACTGTGTTTTTATGGCACTTCTCCTGCATTAACTAAATCCTAGGGATGCGGCAAATTGTAGTCTTCCAAAATTATTAAACTCCAACATTGATCAGTTAACACGGTCCATAATGATAATAGGAATTGCTATCCATCTGGAGGGCCAAATTGGGCCTCCCCACCGCCTTCTTTGATTAATAAATTATAGAGAACATAGTTCTCTATAATGCAGATAGAGATGAACCCAATACCTTTCATAGTCCACAAAATTATTGTTCAAATGTTCCCCAGTCATGAAATTATTAAAGGGCCTAAGAAATTTGTTTGCTGCACAAAGATAATGCACACAACATGGAATTTGTAGTTAACTGTTCGTGTAGTAGAAACAAAAATATAAATATGGATGTCGTGAATTAAATCTATTGCTTATGTTAGGCCTTGGAATATTTTCTAGAAGGTCTGAATATAGGTAAAACTATCCATTATATATGTTCATATTCTTTTATAGACTTTATATGCTTCACTGAATTTTGTTTCTTTCAACTTGTTTAAATACAAATTGTAACAAAGCACATTAGGTATGGATTAACATGGCACTCTTTTAACAAGGTTTATTCCACTTACAGATACTTTCACTTAAATAAAGCTGTCACCAGCCCTAATGAAGCTGGCAAAATTGTTCCAGGGCAGCTTCCTGAACAAATTCTGAAATTTAATGGATAATTTTTAGCAACAGAGAAATGACATGCAATTACGTATCTCTTGTGTTTCTTAAGACTCTGAGATCTGGAAAATCCTTTTTCAATTTGGAACTCTGCAGATGTTTTGGTGTCCAACTTTCAAAATACTGGTTGGAAATAAATACATCTGAGTGTAATTAGATTGTGAAAGTCTACTTCACCATTTAAAAACCTGTTATTTCATATAAAGCAAAGCTTGGTAATCATTCTCCCAAAAAACATGTTCCATAATAGCTCCTTAGCCTTTTAGATTCCTTGGGTTCAAAGAAATATACCTTTTAGCTCAGCATTGTTTGTAAAATGATGAAATGCATGCTGTTTGTGCTGATGACCCAAAAGAGATTAGCTAGAAATGCAATGAATATATCAATATATACATTAATGTGAGGTCTGTAACAATTTGTAAATCAGAAATCAATTCCCAGCAAAAAATGTAAGAATTGCTGATAAAAAATAAGCTCAGGCCTCATCTTTTTTTTCCCAATTTTTGGAAATCATTGAGTTTGCCCTCAGGCCTTTGAAGCAATGTTACATGACTGTGGAACATTCTAGAGAGGCTGTAATGGTGGCCTTCCAATGCTGTTCATAGGGTTGCTTCTGCCCATTTTTTCTTCCAGTAAGGCCCTCATGTACTTCCGCATCTGGACAGAAATAAACATGAAAGAGCTCCAAGCATAAAGTTCTCTATGAATTTTCTCCTTCATTCAAGGCACTGCCACAGCCTGAAAGTTGGCTTTGAGGTAGCCATATGAAGATACACCAAAAAATAATCATGAGGAGAAACTGAATGTGTCACTTAGAGAGATGGGGACTCCCCCCACCATCATCATCCAATAATCAGAGAATTAGCTCAATCAGTGGATGGAAACTCAAAATTCAGATGTGACATGATTTGTCTCCCTCATCCACCATTTTTAATACAGTTTAGTTAGCATGAGTTAGCCATGGAAATCTAGATCTTATAATACATTAACTGCTAGTATAAATCTGTATTTAAATCTGTATACTAAATCTAATAGTTCTAAATTTAACTTAGAATGTTTCTAAATTTCTGCAAGAATGGACAGTTTATTATTACATTTTTGTCCTGCTTTTACATATATAAAACTCAAGGTGGCCAACATACCTATTTTCCCTACAATACTCCTATGAGGTGGGTTGGGCCAAGAGAGAGTGACTGGCCCAAAGTCACCCAGCTGGCTTTCATACCGAAGGTATAACCACAACTCTCAGGTTTCTGGTTCCTAGGCTAACATCTTAACCACAACATTCAACTCACCCTCACTTAAATATTAAGTATAGAAAGACCAATGTTAAAAAGCTTTCCCTGTCATTAATTGAAGATTTGTATAATTTACAGATGAAATCAATCAATCATCAAAATCCTATGTGAAGTCCCAACAAATATATTTCTGATATTATTTGAACAAAATTGTAGAAATTGTCTATCTTTAACATCTTCCAATTTATCTTCCTATTTGGAGATATATTTTATTTTCCTTTCTTTCTTTTTCAGGCACCCGAAAAATGAAGACAGCCCTGCTTTTCCTCTGTATTATAGGAATCACTTGTGCCTTCTCTGTGAGTAAAAAATACAATACTTTATCTTGGCTAGGATATATATTGTATTGTGAATATTCATTTTAATGTCCACTCATTGCTTTACTACTAGTAATATATTATCATTATTAATTAGTTTGAAAAGTTTTTCCACAACTTAACAGATTTCAAATTCATTANTACTAGTAATATATTATCATTATTAATTAGTTTGAGAAGTTTTTCCACAACTTAACAGATTTCAAATTCATTATAATATTTTGATTTTTAAAATCTATCAATTAATTAATATTTATCATGCTAATATAAAATAAACTTTCAACAAATGATAAATCATTTTTAGGTTCAGTTCTTTTGGGACAAATTATTACCCATTGATTTTGTTCCTTTTTTTAAAAAAAATCACCTGTTTATTCACATTATCTATTTATGCTTTTATGTATTTTTCTTTCTAGCCTTCTCTACATTTGCTTCAATCAGCTTTTATCTCTGGCAATTAACACTAATTAATCTACTGGCTGCAACTGATTATTCTGGATGAGGAATATGTATCTATGAATTCAGAATTTTGAATAGCTGAGGTGAACATCTAGATCCATATTGGCTATGGTTGCTGTTTGCTGAAAACTGTTTATACGCATGGTACTTTTGCTAGAGCAACTGACAATTTTCCAGAGTAGGCATTTGATCTCATAAAGCATTTACTTTAAATTATTCATATTTATACTCCAACTGCACAGCTATGCAGTATCCTTTAGTACAAATATATTTTAAAAAGCAAGATAACCCCATAAAAAACTATTTCAAATTATTTTATAGTAATATAAATTCATCAATCTGTCTGTTTTCATTTTAAAAGATGAAGCTTTGCCCAATTCCATTTGAGGTACCAATTGTGCCTTTTCCTAGATCAGGTGAGGGGAATAGAATAGAATAGAATAGAATAGAATAGAATAGAATAGAATAGAATAGAATTCTTTATTGGACAAGTGTGATTGGACACACAAGGAATTTATCTTGGTGCAAAAGCTCTCAGTGTACATAAAAGAAAAGATACATTCATCAAGAGTCAAGAGTCTGTAGGTTTCAGACAACCATTTATGCCCTGGAAATCTGATGGCTTGATTAATACAATGCACTGTATGTGCAGCTGCTCTTGAAGACCACTCAGAAGCTTCAGCTGGTCCAGACCATAACAGCATGGGTAGTGATCCGCGTGCTTGGGTATGCCCATGTCAAATCTTTGCTTCATGAGTTGTACTGGCTGCCAATTCTCTTCCAAGTGTGATTCAAGATGATGATTGCTATGTGTAGATGACATTGTTACAGGGCAGGGGTGTCAAACTTGTTTTTGGCTGGCAGAGTGTTGCTGGAGGCCATGGAGGCTGAAAATGAGGCACCCCCTCATTTTTGGCTGGCAAAGTGCATCCATCCCATCTCCCACTCCCACTCCCTGTCCCCTGCCAGCCCACAGAGTACTACAATGCTGATTCAGCCCCCAAAGAAATCCAGTTTGACACCCCTGTTATAGGATGTTGTACTTGGGGGAAATCTGCTTGGCTGATTTAATCTAGCAGATTTGACATGCTCTAAGTCCCATTGATTGAATGATGCCACCTATTGAGGATTTGGAAGCATTTCTTCTCTTTAGCAGTGCTTGCCTCTGAGATGAGGTACTGCCTGAGATCAGGACAGCCTCTGCCTCCTAGTATTTTGAAAGTTTTTTCTTGAGTCTTTTAGTGAGGAATTTTGATGCCTCTTTCTTTCCTTTCCTTGTTCCCATTTCGGTTTCTTTTCTCTGCTAATGTATTGTTGCTCTTTTGTTTTGTGTTGTTTTTGTGTATTGTGTTGCTCCTGGTTTTTAAATGTCTATCAAACTGTAAATCACCCAGAGTCCTTGGGAGNTCCTGGTTTTTAAATGTCTATCAAATTGTAAATCACCCAGAGTCCCTGGGAGTCAGGCAGCATATAGATTTAATTTTAAATTATTTACTATTATAATTATCCTTCTTATCATATAAGCACAGTCAATTGATAGGATGTTGGCTATGGAATTTTTGGCCCTGTCAGCCTAAACATGAATCAACAACTTGTTGATTGCAAAAAGCCTAATATTGTGTTAGGAAATATGAAGCATAAATGTATATTCATTATAGAACAATTATAATAAAACTCACACATATAAAATGCCAGTAATCATTTGGCCAAAATTCTACCCAAACAAGGGACGAAAATACAAGCATATTTAAGGTAACTTAGAGGTTTACAGAGCTATGAAAAAATTTTGTGGACAAGTAGGTAGAAGGAGAAACAAGAAAATAGAAACCTAAACCCCCCAATGTAGGTTCAGTTTGTTCACAATAGGCATCAAGATATCCCTACAGACAAAATTCAAGACCATGGTGGCAATGGTGTGTTCAAAGTGTAACTTTTTCAAAATGCATTGCACATGGACACACGTGAAAAATACAGGCAGAACTTTGATCACAAAGTCCCAGCTGCCATCTTGATTTTTTGACCCCACCCTACAGACCCCCCTCCCCTGATGGAGGGCACTTTGCTCATTGAGTCATTGGATGGGGAGAACAAAATTAAATGAACTTGATGAATGAAATGGAGAATCCTGCAGAAGGACACAGCAAGCACGAATTCTTAATACAATGTTGTTCCACGAATCTTTTTGTAGCAAGTTCTGTTTGATTTTCTGTTTAATTTCCAAGTCACTATATATAATAGATTGGCTTTAATCCATATTATTAAAACCTTAAGGCCCTGTCACACTGCCCAACGGATGCAAAATGTTTGTAAAAAGGACATAGCGGATGAGAAAAATGTTCCATCTGTTGTTATCCATCCGCTCTGAAAAGGGGCAAAATTTACATAAACTGAAGTGGATGAACATGGAAGGAAGACGGGGACGGAGGGGAAGGACTGCAGGGGCCGGTGAAAAAGCGGATTGCGGAATGAGGAAGCCTAGCGGCATTGAAACGGATGGAGTCTCCAGACAATCCTAAATATCCGAGAGATACATTCCCCTAACTGTATCAGCACTTTTGTAGTCCGTTTTAATGCTTTATATCCGAGACTGCATCCGCTTTCATCCTTCTCCCGTCCCGTGCTACTAACGCTGCTGCGTCTGGTATCCTACGTCCGATCCGCTTCCCTCCCTGGTGTCCAGTTTACGCACTGGAGCGGATGTGAGTTGCGCGGATGCGCAGACGGATGCCTAGTCGGATTATAGCGGATGCCTAAGGATGCAGAACGGATGTCCCCCGTATGTCTAGTAGATGCAGAAGGACGGCGTTTGATACATTTTCCGCTCAAAAGTTTTTGAGTCAGCTCAAAACCTTCTGAGTACGGATGATAAATGTCAGTAGAACGATGCTGGACGGATTAGAAGAGGAAGCAAAACGGAGGACAGGTGAGTACAGAAAGGAAGCATTCGCGTTACCATGGGATGGCAATGGTGTTCTTCTCCGTTTTACATCCTCTTTCCATCCGTTGGTGCAGTGTGACAGGGGCTTTACCTTGATATACTGCCCTGTCCCAGGTGCCATACTACAAGAAAGCTATGGATTAATTTGGTACAGGATCCAAGCCATGGGGGGGAAAATGTCATAGGGAAAAACTTGAAGGAATTGAGTAGTCTTAATGTCATAAAAAGATTATTTGATTTCTCAATACTTTCGTGAGACCCTACAAGAATTGTTCGATAGAAGAATGGATGGATGGATGGATGGATGGATGGATGGATGGATGGATGGAGAGAGGTCAAGAGAATCTATTGCACAGATAAGTTGCCTAGTGGATCTTCTTCATCTGAGATCAGACTTCATCTAAATATTTGTAGAAATTTACCCTTCCTGTAAGTTTTCAAACAGGTACCAAGCAACACCCCAGCCATAAATACTCTAAGACAGTGAGATTGAAACAGAATGCAATTATGCAGCTTTTTAAGGGGATACTTCATTTTGAGAGAGATTTGAGAAAAGCACCTCTTAAGGCTGCTTTATGGAATGACACAGTCCATTCATTTTTAGAAACAAAGCTCCTCCTTGTTTCCATGTATCTCATCTGAAGATCTGATAGTTCCAACAGCCTTTTCAAGGACTGGTTGACAATTCAAGATAACAGGAACTATTGGTACTGTAGCTTTGCCTGAACTTTGGCAAACTGTTTTTTCCTACACAGCACAAACCACTTTGCCAAGGCAAAACCAAATATTTCATGCAAGCCTGTTAGATAAACAACATCTTTGACCAAACCCACAGTTCCATGGTTTGTTAAANAAAACCAAATATTTCATGCAAGCCTGTTAGATAAGCAACATCTTTGACCAAACCCACAGTTCCATGGTTTGTTAAACTGAAGACAAATGAAGTATAGAGATAATATGAGCCAGGAACTTCATCAGAGCAAGTATGATCTATCCTGCTTCTTTTTGCACTTTGCACTGAAATTCTGAATCTGAATGGTGTAATATATGTCTTTTGGAAGATGCACTTCACTTAGTTTCTTAAACTTTGCCAAATTGACATGGTTGGATAAATGGAACAAGTCAAGCTAGCTACTCATTTGTTGGTAGCATAGATATTTATTAATTTTCATGGAATCCCAAGAATAAGGTATCATTTAAGTTTAATGTTCTATAAATGGTATATTACAAATAGTTAAAAGAAATCTATCACCTAAGTCAGTTATAGAAACATCCGCACATTTATTTTCAAAAACACTCTTGTTGTTACACTATATTTAGGATATAACTGAATGATAATGATAAAGCAATGGAGTGTAATTATTGATATCCCCAAAAGTAGCGATCATATCTTATACTTCCATGGTAAAGGAAGATATCCTGTTCAATCCAGCAACTGAATTTTCGATCAGTTAGCAATGCCATCTAGTGGAAAATAGTAAGAAAAATAATTCTGTGTATTGTCAATATCAGTCTTTTGCTGGATCGCATAATGCATACCTGCATTACATAAATACTAATATTTCATCAGGAAATTGCACAATTCTTGATTAGCAACTCTTCCTTAAATTCAAAGCTATCTGCTATATAACATAAGTGCAAACTAACAATGTCCTAACAATTCCTTGGAATTATGCAGCAGTCACTCATTATTTCTTGGTATCTGACTTAAGCTACAATAAACATACACAACAAATGAATATATTTAGGCTATAAAACCATTGTCCCTTTTTTCCATCAGTTCATTTTTAGGCATGTGCAAAATGGGTAAAGTCAGGAACAATTTGGGAACAAATGGGTGAATTTTGCATGTTCCCTCTCAACTTCATTACATGCTTAATATGGATGAGCAATAAGTCTGAGGTTAAGTTCAATTCCCAACCTCTTCTGGAAAAACTAAAAATATTCCTGCTTGAAACAGTCCAGTTATAATAATCTGACTCAGTATAAAGCAGGTTATTATTGAAGATACTGTTAAGTTAGATCACTGATCTCTCTAAATATTGCTAATTCTACCCAGAAGTAGCTTTGCTGGTTCTAGACATATGTGTTTTCCAGCCTGCAATTTTGTTTAGAGCCACACTATCTCTGTCCTACTTTTACAAGAAATGTTTAAAAAGCAAATTCAGATCCAATAGATATATAATAGCTTTTACCAAGGGTAGATAATAAAACAGTGCTGTTTACATGCACAGCATATCATTACTACGCTCTATGATGGCCAGGTTAATATTCCTTTAGTGCTATTTGCTGTTTCTATAACAGAATACCAAAATAACAAAAGAGTTGGAAAGGACCTTGGAGGTCTTCTAGTTCGACCCTTGCTCATGCAGGAAACCCTATACCATTTCAGACAAATAGTTTCATTTCATTTCAGTCCAGAATCTTACTTTTACTGTACTACTCCTGGATTTATTGAATCTGTTTATTGAAACTGTAAAAAAAAAACTTTGGGGTTTCATTATTAGAATTGTTTGTGATGATACTGTTTATTATGCCTTATTCTAGTTCAAAGGACCATTGATGTTTAAGTTCTTATCTGTATGGAAGAAAGTCAGAAGTTTTTCCTTTTAGTCTGCTGTCTCTTCAGGGATTTTTGTTTATTTGTTACTCCATTCCTCCTTTTAACTCTTTTTCTTTGTATTGTTTTTTGTATTTGAAATTTAATACAGTGGTTTTTTGGGGGACTACGACATCCAGACCACATTTCAGGAAATCAGTATTGAGGCTGACACCAAAATTAAGTTTGCAATACAATAAAAATAAAAGCATTCCCTTTTTTAAGTTATCTCCTCTTCTGTTGTAGGCAAAACACTTCCGGAGAAGATTTAAGTCAGAAGATTCAGAAGAAAATGCAGTAAGTGGCAACATTCTTGAATTTTTATTTTGCTACTAAGCATACCAGAAGCATTTTTTCCCTTTAGATTAAATTATTAAAATGTCTTTCTTTTTATTTTGGCAGGTGTTCAAGAACAGATACAGGCATTTTCTTTATAGATATCCTTACTTCTACCCACCTATGAAAAGATTCCAGGTAAATACAATTTTTAAAAAACTTTTAAACTCCAGATGGGGGTTTCCACAGAGGGATGGATCAGGAAATGCAAGATGGCAACTTCAATAGTACAATTGAAGCTTGCCCCTTTTTTTGTATGCAATATATGTACAAAGAGAAGCAGGTCTTTGATTGGACAATTGTGGCTGCCATCTTAACTTTTAGGAGATGTGATCCAGATTCAAATCTTTAAAAGCATCCATCAAAATAATATATTTCTGAAAGGATTTCTTTCTTCCATTGTTAAGGAGACAAATAGGATGTTAAAGAACATCCATAAAGCAGTGGTTGCTTATGGACAAGTTGGGAGTAATGCAGGGGCCTGTTAATTATATGTTTTCAAAGAACTAAAAATTGTCTTCTGGGAAAGGTTGCCTCAACAGAACAGTGGTTTGGCATCTCTGTTAGGGACAACAGAGATATTTTTATATTGATCAGTGGCTTTGCAGCCTTGGGAAACTTATTGTGTAACCTTCTTGCTTGTCTTATTATTCCTTACGGATGATACAAAGTTTAACCCTGAACATCAATAGTTTTCTTAAAAGTCTTGAAAAGCTATTCAACCCCCACTTTTAGAAAGAAATAATATTTTCTGACTTTTACGGCAGCATGAAAGAAATTGACATAATCTAAGGTAGCTTATTCAGAGTACTGCAAAACTACTAAGCCATGTTTAAGCTGGAAAAAATTGTCTTTCAAAGGCCTCTTTAGTAAAATAAGCTAGTGACTTATACAATGCAATCTACACTGAGCTGCAGGGTTTCAGACAGGAATCCTTCTAAGGAAAATTAGAGATTACTGTAGAATCCAGAGATTCTATGACTAAATCAAATCTCCAGGCATGTTGGTATCCTATGAGAACTTTCAGGGCTGACTGCTGAACCAATATAAACACACTAGCTCTTTAAATACAAATTAGAACTTGGAATATGCAAGCCTGCATGATGGTAAAGAATTCAGAAACTTGCAATCATTGGTTACCTCACTACAAGGTATACAGTTAGTCCTTGACTTACAACCACAACTGACAAATAGATAACAAATAATAGATAACAGATAATCAGAGTTGGAAGGGACCTTGTACGTCATCTAGTCCAACCCCCCACCCAAGTGGGAGACTCTACACCATTTCTGAAAATGGCAGTCCAATCTCTTCTTGGAAGTCTCAAGTGATGGCGCTCCCACAACTTCTGAGGGCAAGCTGTTCCACTGGTTGATTGTTCTCACTGTCAGAACTGAACCCACCCTTTCTGTTGTTAAGTGAAACAGTTGTTAAATGAGTTTTGCCCCATGTTGCAACCTTTCTTGCCACAGTTTTAAGTGAACCACTGCAGTTGCTAAGGTATTAGTGTAGTTGTGAAATGAATCTGGCTTCCCCATTATCTTTGCTTGTAAGAAGGTCATAAAACTCTGGGACACTGCAACCGTCATAAATATGCCAAGCATTTTAATTTTGATCACATGACCATGGGGATGCTGCAACAGTCGTAAGTGTGAAAAACAGTCATAAGTCACTTTTTTCAGTGCCATTGTAACTTCGAACCATCACTAAATGAACGACAAGTCAATGATTACCTGTATTGCCTCTATTTTATTTTGTTTTTAATTCCAGCAACAATACATCTGAAATCTGGGCTCTGAATACTAGAAAAACTACATAGACTTCAGCAGGGGTGTCAAACTCCATTTCATTGAGGGCTGCATCAGGATTGACCTCAGAGGGACAGGTGTGGTGTGGCCATGGTGGGCATGGCCAATGCAACATCACTCATGTCGGGCACACCTGTGACCCATGTGCTAGACAGGACTTCCCTCAGATTCTGCCTCACTTTCATTATTAATTTCCTTCCTTCCTTCCTTCCTTCCTTCCTTCCTTCCTCCTTCCTTCCTTCTTTCTTTTCTTTTCTTTTCTTCTATTTTCTCTTCCTTCTCTTTCTTCTCCTTTCTTCTTCCTTCTCCTCTTTCCTTATTTTTCCTTCCTTGCTCTCTTCCCATCTTCCCATCTTCCCTTCTTATTCTTTACCTTTCCTCTTTCTCTTTCTCCTTTCCTGTCCCTTCTTGCATGCTCAAATGCAAAAGGGGAAACATTTTTCCTTTTGTTTTGTTTTTAGTTTGTTTTGCTAGCCCTCTGTCAGCAAAAAAATGGAGGCATCGCGGGCTGGTCCTTTGCTATTTCCAAGCCAGCTCCATGGGCCAGATCTAAGCACCCTGTGGGCCAGATCTGGCCTGAGGGCCTTGAGTTTGACACCCCTGGGCTTGAGGGATGCTGTATATGTAAGGGAGAGCAAAAGTTGATTGCTTTTCTGTAAATAAGCATTCATGTTGTTTGGGAGCAAATGCCTCAGAACTGTCTCTCTTTTCAGTTTAACAGTGACTCATCTGAAGAAGGTTTTGGTGGCAACAGTTCAGAGGAGGAAGAGGAAGAAGAAGGGGTAAGGAATGTGTCTGGTTTTATTCAAAACAAAACCAAGGAGCATTGTTTTAAAATCTTATACTCTGTGAATGGTTATGGTGAAGATTAGTAACTGACCACAAGTTTCTATTCTGGTTTGCTGTTGTATTTTTTTAAAGTTTAAGTCATCTAAACAAGCAGCAACCTTGTAGATACAATATAAGCTATCGGGATCCACAGGTCTGGAGATAAAACATTTTTTGTCCATTTATTCAAGAACAATTGGTGGGGTCCCAAAGCAACACTATATATCTTTGGTTATTCGGGATATATATTATATACTTTATATTATATATTGGGGTTACATATGTATACACACACACACACACACACATATATATACATACATACATACATACATA